>JAQZBX010069034.1:0-15645 GCA_029593785.1 Cabassous unicinctus | reverse complement strand
CAGAGCTCTGCTATCTCAGCCCTGTCTGTGCAGAAGGGAGCTGATCTTCTGGAGGAGCCATTGCAATGTGAGTGGGGATAGGGAAGCCGAGAGGTTTCCTCTGGGCAAAATGTCTCTCTCACCATATACATTGAAGAGGAAGGCTGAGAACAAGTTGATAGGTCTCATTGCAGCCAAGCCACTGGTGCTCCCTGCCACGTAGGGACTTCCTGCCTGGTGGGGTGGTGTGTGCCTGGAACCCTTCGTAGGCACACTGTGGACCCTGATTCAGCCTGGCCACTCTCCTCTCTGTCTCTCTCCTGAGAATCTGGGCTGACCACACTTAGGAACATGCAGCCCTTGGGGACTGCCACCACCTCGGCCAAAAAAAACACAGGTTACATTAGAAATAGAAGCAACAGAGGGGATGCAGTGTGAATTCTAACATTGGTCCTCCACAGGAAACTCGAAAGTGAGCTGTGCTGGCTTTGAAGACATCCAAGGAAAGACTTGCCCTCAGTGGTTCACAGGATGATGATTTCTTGAAACAAATATTGAAGGGGACTGAGAAGGCTATTGAAGGAATCTCCACAGGAGGGAGATCCTGTCTCTCAGCGACAGTCCAGCAGCACCTCCTGCTTACTTAGCCTTCACCACCTGTTCTTACTAGGGCTGTGGCGTGTTACAGTAGGAAGGAGTGACGGGTAGTCCGTGGTTCCCTGGAGTGGGCTGGGCTGGACCTGGAAGGCCATCGCCACGGGGTTCCTGGCAGGATTCCCTCACAGTCTCCTAGGATCTGTGTATTATGGCAATCCTGGCTGCTGGGCTCCTGGCACGACATTGGGGGGCTGCTTGGTGTAGGACACGCTGAATGCTGGATCCTGGATTAGCGGTGATGGGGTACATGTGCCTCCAGATGAAGAAGCCAGTCCCACTACAGAAGAGCACATCCATCATAAGGAGGAACCAGAAGTACCAGAGCCTCTGTTTGGAGAAGGCCTGCATGCTGCATCTGGAGGCTCAACAGTGCTCATGTAGGACCAGCATACGAAGAATGTGGAGTAGAGTACTTCAAAATAGAAGCAGTTCTGTGGCCATATATGTAAGCAAATGCACATATACGCATATATATCTGTATATCATTTTACAAATATTGGTTTGCATTGTGAAAATTTTGATTTTTATCCCCCCCCCAAAAAAATACCACCAGTTCTTTTTGGCCTTTGTGCATTCGATGAGCAGCCAGAGCAGCAGAGCCATCACCCTCCTGGGCAAGCTGTTCATGGCTCCTCCGCTTGCACTCTGGGTGCACCCAGCTCTAAGGATCTCACCCGTAAGTCCCCCACAGGGCTGGCTATAGAGGTGGGCAGGCACAGTGAGCTCCAGGCAAGGCCACGGAGTGCAGGGTGTATGAGGCAGCTGGGCCCGGGCCCTCAATTATGCGCAGCCCCCACCATGACCATACACTAGCACTGGGACCAGCCCTGGGAGCTGAATGGCCAGCAATAGACCTTTGTCATCCTAACCTAGGGTCTATCAATTCAGCAGTCCCATGTAATAGTTTACTCTTCAGGGACCTTGACAGACATTCCCTTCCAGGAGACATCACACTTGTTAATTGCATTGATATTATGCTAATTGGACCTAGTGAGCAAGGAGTAGAAACTACTTTAGACTTATTTGTAAGACATTTGTGTGTCCAAGGGTGGGAAATAAATGAATAAATGAATGAATGAATGAAAGAATCAATCAATCAATCAGGGGCCTTCCCCATGAAAAATGTCAGGCATTTCAAGATATCCTTTCTAAGGTCAAACATAAGGTGTTCAATCTGGCCCCTGCTACAAGGAAAAAGGATGCACAACACCTATTTGGCCTCTTTGGATTTGGAGGCTGTATATGATTGTAATTTGGCATCCAATGCATGGTGCTGTTTCTTCCATATCCAGGAATTACAGGTCCGGTAATCAAGGGATTGAAATTGTGGTGGTACCACTCAACTAATGATCCATTAATTATCCACTAAAAAAAATTAATTCTTGTCCCTTATGATTGTGTTCTACTTGACTAGAGCTTTTAGTTCCAAAGAGAGGAGTGATTCTACCAGGAGTCACAACAATGACTCTGTTTAACTGGAAGTTAAGATTGTCATGTGGCCTTTTTGGTTATTTTACTGTCTATATATCTACCTATACATAATATATTATTTCTTCCTTTTCTTATACCTTTATCACACAACATAATTTATATTAAGATACAGGATATCTAGGATAAGAGTGAATATCATCCAAGGACTTGCATGATCTTCTGAGGAAATTGTTAGCGTTTTTTCAGTTTTATGCAGGACAGATGTATCATGTTAGGTGGAAGTATAACTATATTATTATCTTTATTTGGATATTTAGTTTGGTTTAAGGAGATGTTTAAGGGTATCAAGTTGGCAAGGGGTGAACTATGACAGTTAATTTCATGTGTCAAATTGCCTACATTATAGTGTCTAGTTATTAAGTCAAACATTAGTCTACTTGTTACTCTGAATGTATTTTTTAAATGAGATTTGCATCTTAAAAAATGTTGATTTCATCTATCATCAATAAGAATTTGCTCTTTGAAATGGGGGTAATCTTCAATATGGAGTTTGTATTAGTCAGGGTTTCCTAGGGAAACAGAATCAACAGGAAATATCTGTCAATAATATGAAATTTTATTAGTCTCTCACATGGCCGTGGGGATGCACAAGTCCAGGTTCCGCACGTAGGCTGCAAACCAGGGCCTTCGATGGAAGTCCAGTGAAGGTTCTTGATGAGTCCCCAGGAGACATTGGCTATCCAAATATGAGCTGGGAAATTCTCTCTAAATGTTGAAATCACTTCCCTTTTCAAGGCATTCAACTGAAAAGATAAAGTGTCACTAATTGCTGAAGGCAATCTTCCTGATTGATGCAGATGTAATCAGCTATTTAGGCAGTAATCTCACTCGTGATTAAAGTCCATAAATGTCCTTGCATTTCAATTAGCCCAGTGCTTGCTTGACCAAACTCCTGGGCACAATTACCTGGCTGAGTTGACACATTAGACTAATCATCACAGAGTTCTTAAAAGGAAAATCTGAGGATCTCAGCAATCTAAAGAATGTCTTCCTAAACATCAAGAGTGACTCTTAATAGAATTTCCAGCCAATCACTGTCCCCTTGAGAACTAGTGAAAAAGGATTTCAATATTAATTTTATTGTAATTTCTAGCCTGCTGCTTTCCCTTCAGAGTTCAAATTTGCCAACACCCATGGTCACATGAGCCAATCCTCTGGAAAACCCTGACTACATAACAGCTATTTTTATGCCCTATGACATGCATAGGGCTCATAGGTATCTTGGGGGAAATATAGTTGTTCCCTCTCATGTCTTCTTGAAGTTGTAGATGGAATATGGTTCTATAATAATTAGCAGCACCAATATTAATGCTTTTCATAATTTATATACATGAAACTACTTATAAAGTATAAATCCAATTTATGTCATTGTTATTAACTAAATGTGTTTCATGGACAAATTACAAATATATATTTAGGACAGAAACAGGATTAAGTCAATTCTTTGAATTTTACATCCAGTTAAAGGGAAAAAATATAAAGCTTGTAAATATGATTCCTTGCTTGGTAATTTATATATATTTGTTTATTTATTCCTTACCATCAACTTGCTATTTATGTTTCATTTATCCATTTAACATTTCAGGTGACAGGAGATTCAGAAAGTTTTAGTAATATGACAGGTTTTCATAGCTATAAAACATCTCAGCTAGAATTTGAAAATAGCTGTCTGCCTGTCTTCCAAATTCAAATTCCTAAACGTGCTCATTGTGAAAGGTGATTACCACACATAGGTTATGCCAGGATATATGTATCTCAGGTCAATGATCAGAGCCCCCATCCCATTATCACAACCTCTTTTCATTGTAGCTGATTGAAAAATTACTCCATATGTCTATGTTCTCCTCCCATCTCCCACAAGGAACCTGTATTGGGCTGAAAAAAAACACATGGATAAACATAAATCTCCACTTTTCCTATTTTTTACTGTCAAATTTAGTCCCCACTTATTCATTTCAACATATATTTTCTAAGACAAAAATATTCATGCCTTTTGATCCTTTCACCAAATCTGCTGATCAACTCCCCAATCCCCAGTGACTGCAAAACCTGCCTATCCCATGGCTTCATATGACACACCACATAACTAGGATGTTGATCCAGGTCTAAATGCAGTCACAAATACCTAATTGTTTTTGCATACACTGGAAATGCTACTATGCCTTGGTAATTAAACCATTCTTCCATGTCTGTATACAGGTCAAACTTCCATGCCTTTTGAATCTCTTTCTCCCTTAACGCTACACTTTGAGCAGATAAGTGCAACTTTTACTTCACAAATGAATTAATTAATTTGGCAAACTACCTCAACTCATTGTTATTAAATCTACAAATATTCATATATTCATAACCTTTAGTTACTCCTCTTCTTCTATGAAGATTAAAATTAAAATAATCATCTCTAAACTGGCTGTCTAATTTCTCCAAATGAATCCTTTTCTCTTCTACTTACTCAGTAAATTTGAATTTTTGAAAATACACTAAATCCCCTTTGCCAGCAACATCTCCAAATATTTTTGTGACAGTTTGAATTTTGTGAATCCCAGAAAAGATTATATGCTTCAATTAATCCATTCCTGTGGATGTGAGGCCTTTTTATTGTATTAGATTCAATTAAGTGACACTTTGATTAAATACTTTTAATTTAAATCCCTTTTGGCCTTTTGATCAGACTATAACAATGAAGATAGATCCAGGCTGTGTTTCTGCCATCTTATTGTGTCTTCTATAAACTGAGAACATGCAGGGGAAAATCAAATATGAAGAGGAATGGAGCTATGCCATTTTGACCCTTCAATATGAGAAAGAGGACTCTAGGGTCGCCTACAGCAGCAGAAAAACAAAGAAGCCCCAACAGTCTCAAGGATGTGAGGCCCAGTGAGAGATGCCTGATTGCCCAGAGCTAATGTTGAGATGAAATCAGAGAAATAATGTCAGACCTGCCATCCTCCCTTTCCATGTTGCAGGAGTCCAGTATCTGCTAAGAGCCAAACTTTGGTAAGAAAGCATCTCTGAGGATGCCTTAATTTGGACAGTTTTGCAGCCTCATATCTGTAAGCTTTTACCACAAATAAATTCCCTCCATAAAACTAATACATTTTTCATCCATCTTTTCATAACTAAAGCACAGTCTTCTATCTTGAAATCAAAACCAACTGTGAAACTATGTTCTTCTCCCTTCTGCCCCATTTCTTTCCTCTTCACAATTGTGACAGTTTGAAGTTCTTTTATGAATCTGAAAAAGAGAACTAATTCATTCCTGTGGGCATGAGAAATTTTCACTGGATTAAATCAGTAAGGCATGACTCAGGTTGAGTCTCGAACCTCTTGCTGCGTCTGATAAAAATAAAGACACAGAGCAGGCACACACAGGAAAAGGGAACCACCATATTATATTTATTCTGCCATGGGAGAGAGAGGACACTGAAAAACAGAAGCCCAAGAGGCTCAAGGAGCTGAGGCCCAGGGAGAGATGAGCCGTATGCCTGATAACCACAGCTTAACTTGAGAAGCTGCAACTGATAGAGAAGTCTGAGAAAGAGAAAAGTCTTATGACTCTTTGCCCACATTTGAGCTCCAGTAGATGATAGATTCTGGATGGGAAAGCAGAGACCTTGGCAGAGATTGGTGGGCATCTTGCTTCAGCACATGGCATCACACCAGGATCAACAGTAGCTGACTTTGGTGAGGAAGCATCTTTAAGGGTGCCTTGATGTTGTCATTTCATGGCCTTGGAACTGTAAGCTTTCACCTGAAATAAAGACCCATTAAAAAGCCAGCTTAATATTACTGGTACTTTGAATCAGCAGCCCTTTGGCAATTTAAAACAAAAATCAAACTTATGTGAGCTGATCCATATTTAGTTAGCATTTTCTCACATCCCCTCAATCTGTGAATTTCTGAGATAACTTATGGCTTCATCATAAGTAAATATAATCATGATCACCATTGATCTCCTCAAAATTAACTCCAATGAATGTGTCTGCCTTTTACTTAGAATCAAAGTACAATTGGACCATGACTTCTTTGGGGGAACATTGTTTTTCTTAGAATTTTCTTATATCTGAGGCTCTTGACTGTCTTCAAACTATTCTAGTCACTCCTTCCCAATGCCCTTGCCAAGAAATTCTAAAGAAATGCTAGTGAATCTTCTCAAAACTAAATGCTATGCACTATCTTGGAAATCTTATACATTTACTTAAATTTTGTCAGAAGCTCTTCCATGCTGTGATCAAAACTATTGTCTGGAATTTATCACTAACCTTTAAGTTCAGCTTGTGTTACAGACTTTTAAATTGAAATCTATCTCAAACTTAAGCAATTGATTTTTCCCATACAAGTAAACAATAATCTTCCTCAAGATTCCAGTAGAAGCTAATAGTTCCTCAAAAATCCAGAGATTAATCTTTGATACACCCTTTCAGAACCACAAGAACACAAAGGAGCATTGATGTTGCCTCTACTTTGAGCATTATTGTCAACTTTCATTCCTACTCCAATCTCTACACAAACAATTTTACCACACATTCATTTTCCTACATCCTCACGTTAAATGACAGTTCATCAGAGATTCCTTCTCTGAACTTCAACCTAAGTTAGCTTTCCCTTCTTCTCCCCATTGGCTTGCATGTGACTGTACTATTCCTTTCAGCCACTCCACTAAATTGGCAATGTACTTTTATCAGTTTATATATTTCTTTGTTGCATTTCTAATCCACTAATTAATTTCTGAATAATGAAAACCTTTGATACTAAGATTTAAAAAGCAACAATTTAGCAACAATTTGACGATTTGTTATGGAATATAAAACCAGAGAAATTTCATATTCACAATAACCTGACCCTCTCTACAATTTAATTAAACAGCTTCTTGCATATCAATAACTAATTTACCAAATTAAGGATGTCTGTTCCTCTATCACCCAAATAGTTGTAAATGTAACCATGTCTTTATTGGGAGAACAGTTACCACAATTAGGAAATCAAAACTTTTTATTTCCGTATACAAAGCCCCATTTTGATGGTTTTCTATCTCTCTATAAAGTCCATAACCTTATCAATCATATAATCCAAAACACACATGCTGATTAATTTGGATAGAAACATACAAATAAAAACCTTCAACACATTTTTCCCTTCTAATTAGTTAAGTCATGTAGAAGCAATTCAGGAAAAGAGATATTTTCCTGTAATTCTGTAATTTTTCTGAAAATGTTCAATAGCATCCTACATCCTTTTGCCCAGAGACATTAATTGTTCATCAGTTTTGTGCTACTTATCAAAAAGTATGATTCTCACATGCAATCTTGAGAGTTAAATAAGACTTATAAAAATACCCTGATCTCCTCAAAGAAAATCAAATAAACTCATAAAAATACCTTATTCATTGTGGAATATATACATATGCAGGAAAATAGAAGAAAGAACCATCATTTTCAGGGAAGTGTCAAGAGCAAGATGACCATAGAGATATGGGGGCTGCTCTCATCTTATACAGCCGGGGGTGTGTTGTACCCATTTGCTTCTAGACAGCACTGGTCTTGCAGCACTGATCCTGGGAAGGCCCAGGGTCTAGGGGAAAGCCAAGCAGACCTCCCTAGAGGTAAAGGAAACTGGATCACCTGAAATCTTCCCTTCCTGTTCCTGCTATATCTCTTTAGCCTATGCACCAAAGTGCCTTCGGTATCTCCAAAGCTATCCTCTCCACACTAAAAAGGCCTGCTGGTTAAGGCCTTGAGATCTGCAGTCCCAGGTGTGGATTGCATTTCTGCCCCTCCAAGAACTGCATGTGTGACTATAATAGAAAGATTTAGTCTAAATCTTCTTTGATAAATGGTTAAAATATTATAAGGAAATTAATAGATTTGTGATGAGAATTAAATGCCAGAATATCTGTCCTCTGTAAATGTCCTATGCCAATATTTAATACTGAACTAAAGACGAACTTTGTCCCTCAATACTGGCTCTTAACCATTCTTAAAGATGAGACAACTGGGCATTCTGGGCAGCTCCCCATCCAGAGGCCTAGAGCTGATGCCTGGCAGGATTGCCCTGAGTTCCAGAGGTTCCAGGGCCTATAATGGTTCTCACTATATCCATATAAGCTAGGTAAGGGAGACGTGAATGTGAGCTAAAATCCATTTTTATTGGCTAGGGGAAATGTAAGGGTAAGGTAGAACTTGTAAGAAGGAAGGGAGATATAGAGACATGGAAAGGAGACTGAGGAAATCAGGGGATGCTGTCTACTTACCTTTGCTGAGTGAAGCCATAATGGCTACTAGCTGGGCTCTAACCCCTGTGGAAGGAAAATCCTATATCAGGAATCTAGAAACCCACTCACCCTGTCCCATTTCAGGAATATCCAGATTGAATTCCCTGCTCTGGGGATTCAGGTCCAAGGACCTCAGTAATCAGAGACAGAAACTGAACAACAGAGTATGTTGTCATGGATACAATACCCAAGTCCTGTGATCAGGCCCCTTGCCAGTTTTCATAACATGTACCACTTCATGCACAAAAAAAAGTTCTCATTGACTGAACACTTTTTTTCTCTAACTCACTTTCCAAGCAGTGTTATAGCCCTATGAGGCAGAAGTTTAAGGTCTTCTTACACTCCAGAGAAAGGGGTGCTAATAAATGGAAGTTGAATGAGGAAAGTTCATTTCCAGTATTTCCCTATACTATATTACTGCTCATTGACAATTATCAAAGTCTTCCAAGAGCTCTAATGGAGATGTACAATGAGATTAATGTTTTCATATCTGCTCACATAACATTCATTCTGAAGCCCATGTATTATGGAGTAATCTTGACTTTCAAATCCCATTATTTAAGAAATACATTTCATAAGGCTGTAGTTGCAATAGATAGTGATTCCTCTGATGGATCTAAACAAAGTCAGGTGAAAACCTTAAGGAAAGGACTCACCATTCTAGATGCCATTAAGAACATTTGTGATTCATGGGAAGAGATAAAAATATAAATATTAACAGGAGTTTGGAGGAAGTTGATTCCAACCCTGATAAATAACTTTGAGGGGTTCAAGAATTTAGTGGAGGGAATGACCCCAGATACGGTAGAACTTCCAAGAGAAATGGCTTTAGATGTGGTGCCTGAAGATATGACAGCATTTCTGTAATCTCATGATAAAACTTTAGCAGATGAGGATTAGCTTCTCATGGGTCATGTTCTTTTATCCATTCTACCATTCTTTGCCTTTGAATGGAGAGCATGTTTGGTTGAATTATCTATTCCAATTTAGACATGTTCTTAATCTCAATCTCTGTCCCTGTCTGTGTGAACCCATTACAAATGGGACTTTATGAAGAATTTTGTTAAGGAAAGGCCCACCTGAATGGGGGTGTGTCTTACTCCAGTTTACTGGATGCCTCATTTGAAAAATGCCATGGAGGCAAGTAGGAAGTTACCAAGAACACTTAAGATAAAGGAGAAGATATTGTCATGTCAATTGAGGCAAGGATACAAGTCAAGAATATCGAAGTTCATGGCAAGCCAGTTCCAGATAGCTTCTTAACCCAGGAAGAAACAAGGTTTCTAGCCTATGAAACCATGAAACAATAAATCCCCATTGTTTAAGCCAAACCATTGTGTGGTGTTTGTCATAGAAGCCTGACACACTAAAACAGAGTTTAATATATTTACATTTAAGATAATTAAGGTAAGATAAGGTAGGTTTACTTCTACCATTTTGCTAATTGTTTTATATGTTTTATACCTTTTTTGGTCCCTTATTTCCTCCTCAATTACTGTCTTCCTTTTTGTTGGCATGATCTTTAGTTATAAGACATTTTGAATCTCTTCTTAATTCTTTTTGTGTAGATTTTTAGATATTTTCTTTATGGTTCATGGGTATTACATTCTATATTGCATTATATATTGATTAAAGGGTCTATTTAACAAAAAGATTTAAGAATTATAAACATTTATGCACCTAATAAAAAGGCTCACAATATATAAAGCAAACATTGACAGAATTGAATAGTGAAACAGTTCTGTAATAATATTTAGAGATATCATTATGCTACTTTAAATACTGGATAGAATATCTAGATAGAAGATTGATAAAGAAATAGAAAATCTGAATAACAGTGTAATTCAAAAAGATGTAAGAGAATATATAGAACACTTTATCCAACAACAGCATTATAGACATTCTTTTCAAGTGCACCTGAATCATTTTCCAGGATAATCCATTAAACCCAAGAGGGATTCTCTAGCCCATGACCCAGTTGCGAGGACAGCCTTGTAAGCCAGCATAGTGAGGAAAGCCCAGGAACCAGCATAGTTTCAGGCTGCCCATTTGGACTATCTGGGCTGGGAGTTGAGGCATGTTTGTCTAAGTGTATATGACCAAAACTAGAGGCCAAGAAGACAGTGAAGGGAGCAGTGTCCATGTTTACCCTTACCCCATCCTGCTTTGCTCACCTTCACAGGAGTTCATCTTGACTTGGGTTTCTTCCATGGGTGAGGGCAGGGTCATTGGAGACCATGGTCCCTGGCAGCTTGTTTTGCACATGCCAACTCATTCCCACTGACAACAAACTCCTGATTTTGGCAAAGCATAGCTACTGGGGGAGTGAGAGGGAGAAGTGGGATGAATCTGGGCTGTGTACCTAATGATTCTGGGGCAGGAAGAGACAAGGGTGACTGCTCTTATGAAAGTTCTTCCAGAGATATGAAGGGAGAGTTGGAGAACTAACCCCACTTCGTTGATGTGTGAAGAACTGAGTTCTTCACCTTGGTTTGGATGCTGTGCCATTACAGAATCTAATCAAATTTAAGAACCCTCTGCAGAAAAATACAGTCACAAAATTGAATGTACACTTATGGGGGTGTAGCCCATGACACCCACACAGGTTTTATGGGAAAATGATTTTTTAAACATATCTACTTTAGTAATCCCAGAGATGTTTTTCAACACCACAGATTACCAACTTCCATACCATACTTCCCAAAACAGTTTCTCAAGGGCTTGAACCCAGACAATGTAATTGTAAACATGTTCCCCTGTATGCTTGGAAGCCCAGGATTGACTGCATAACAGCATGCACTGCATTGCATCATTCTGGCTCATCTCTCTTCTCCAGCTCTGTCAAGGATCATGATGGGTTTGAGAATCAGATGTATGACTATAGATTTGTTGAGGAGGAAGATGATGAAGAAGAGGGAAATTCTCTCAACCCAGTGGACAAGAGTGAGAAAGAGATGAAGATTGTGGACTATATGTGATGGTTTCCATGGTCCAAGTCTGGTGAATCTATCACAAGGTGGGGAGGTATCTGGGCCTAGTGAGAAAATTTGGACAAATTGTATCTACCTAGTGCCATCACAGTAGCCAAATGGACATGGGAGCATCCTCTTTGGATTCTTGGATTCCTTCAATATGTGCAACTGATTGTGGGACTGGTTGTGAAAATATGGTGGGTGCTCACCTCCAGCCCTAGGTGGATAGGCTTATTCCATAAAAGAGGTGCTCTGGATTGGCATGTCCATAAAACAGCTCATTGTCCAGCAGACAGAACCAACACCCATCATCACTTTCTACCTGAGCCCAGTAAAAGCTTGAGTAGGACATAACACAAGAGGAGGACCTTGTCTTGGTTTGTGTTTTGTGATTCAGGTGGCATGGGAGATGAAAAGCACCTGTTCAATAATCACAGATGTTCAAACACTGCATTTGAGTTTGAGCACCATGAATTTTTGGAAACTTTAGCAAAGACCAATCCCAGCTGGAATTGACTTTTTAAATACATTTTTCCTAAGAATCTTGGTGACACAGTGGTAGTGTAAGAGGCAGAGGAGAGTGGCCTATTACCTTGGGGCATAGGGGTCTCTTGCAACCATCATTGGTTTCTTCATTCATTAATTCTATTAATGTTGACACCAGTTCTTAATTTCCTCTCCTCTGGCTGAGTGATATGAGAGCAGCAACAATTAACACAAACTTCTGCTCTGGAGGAGTCTGCATTCTCAAGTTCACCCATTAATTTTCAAAATATAATTACTGAGATTTTCACTGTGAACAGGGGTGAAAGTAGAGGAAGGCTCAACAACATGACTGATATTCCATTTGACTTTCCAAATGCAAAGAAATTCCCAATGCCTTGAAAGGAAAAACCACTCCAAGAACCCAACCCCTAGACACCTCCCCAGAATGCCATCAGCTTCATGAGTTCTCTGAGGATCATCTTTTCTCCTGGAAAAAGTTCACCTCTGGAGATTCCTAATTCTGAGAGACATTTCCATCCCCCACCCTATGTCTGCATTAGGGACTTCTGGGTGCTTCTGCTGGGCAAGAAGAGTGGGCATGACACTACAGTTCCAAACCAGTTATGGTGAGTTGCTCATAATCCACCAGGTGCTTGGGGCAGGAAAGGTCTGAAGACTGCAAGGAATCATCTGGGGTCTGCTCCAGCCAGGTGCCCAGGAAGGAGGAGGTCCTCATGGGGGGGACAGGAAGGCTGTATAGTAAGGGCAAAGGCCTGTCCTTGCACACAGCCATTAAAACATTACTCTCAAGTGGACTGGGCTCCTGTGTCTGCACCTACCTGTCCAGTGGAGAGTGTCTCACAATCCCGGACCTATCACGTCCTGTGCTGGCTGTGGAAGGACTGGATTCAAGTAAGGAGCTAGAAAAGAACCTCAATTGTAAGAGTTTGTCCCTCTATGGTATAAACAACTCTTCCCTTTTTTCAGAAAATTCTGTTATACTTTGTTTCTCCCTGCTCCTGTGTTCCACCAGAACTCCATAAGGTCATGGAGGTGTTGTGATGCTGATGATGTATGGGTGCTAGCATACATTAGGAGCTTCATATAATCTGTCCCATGAGGGAACTGAGTCTTTCACCTGCCTCAGCTATCCTGAACCCTTGTGCACCCTCAATCCATAGCCCATGCCATTAGGTGCTGCCACATACTCTGTGTGCCATCTGTGCATCTCTTTTTTCCACTTGCTTTGTACTTCCAAAAGTCAGGTTTGCAAACTACCCCATCCCCTGAACAGTTGAGCACACAGGACTGAGGCTCAAAGCAGATGAACAGCACGTTGCTCATGGCATCTGCTGATCTAGATCTGTGGTTGGTGGGGGTTGGTGGAAGAAAAGTTGGGATGGGGATATGTTGGGCACCAGTTCTCTCATGGCTGGCTCTGAGCCCCCAGGGTTCCCTTTGCTTTCAGTAACCCTGCACCCTGGGTACAGCCCTCAAGCTCTACCCTTCAGTGTGCACATAGGATGTGTGAGACCCAGGTCTATGTCCACCCCCTTCTTGCATCAACCGCACATTCCTCATCTTGCTCTTGGATAAGAGGTACCCTTCTCTCCTCATCCAAATTCCATCATTTTCTTGGATGCTGCAGGTATCCACTACACCCATCCCAATGAGCGAAGGTTCCTCCACATCTAGAAGAAACCCTGAAAGTGTAATATTTCACTTACTGTGTGTACCACCTGCTGACGATATCTGGCATTACTGTAGGATGACCTGAATGGAATGGACATCTGAGGAGGGTAGAATTTCTATCTGCTTGGTTCCCTGAATTTGGCTTAGGGCTGAAAATTATGTTGGCACATATTAGCCACTTCATTTATGTTTGAAGAATGCAGGAGCAGTGAACACCCCATTCCCAGATATCTCAATGAGATTGGCATCCCCTTCCAAACCTCTGTGATCCCAGCTCTGGCTACCTCAAGGAAGGGGTTGTCTTAAATGTCATCTCAAACTTCCTGTATGGATAAGAAAAGAGGTTTGCCAAAGGTAAGTGTCAGTGAGGTTTGAGGCAGGGCTCCCTCAAAGGATAGAGGAAAATGCCACACATGGACCACTCCTGCTGGTTTGGCCACCCTTTCTGTAGAGCCAGACACAATGGATGCACTTTCCAGGGCTTCTCCCATTTAGTCCAAACATTTACTCCAGCAGGTTTATCCTCCTAACTCTGCTTCTCAGAGGAGCTAATTGAAGCTGTAAATTGATATTCACGAGACATGCTAGTGAGGGGCAGAGTCTCTACTGGGCCATGAGAGAAGAGTTGTTCTCATCTTCTGAACAGCAATTCCAATACTTGTTGGATATTTAAGACTTTGTAGGTGCCCAGAAAGATAATTATATAGGAAGGCAGGCACTTGGTGCTCACCTAGCAACTCTAACCTGCCTGGCTTGATGGACCACACGATTCAGGTCCCAGATCTGCTAAGGACCCATTCATATTCACAGTGGTTCATACTGACAGTGGTATGAAAAAGAGGGACATACAGTCAGAGGGGGCAGACTGTCATGCCACGTGGTTCTAAGCTCCTTCCAAGATCCATTGGTTCCTAGAGCTCCATCACTCTTGGGATGATCTGACTGCAATCTCAGACATGCCCTGAGTCATCAGGCTAGGTGATCTCATCTGTGCAATGGAAAGTACAGCCTCAGCAGTGCTACTGTGGGGTAAAGAGGAAGACTGCACCCCGCAGACCTTCCTGGCACCTGACATTCAAAAGTGCCAGGAGGTTCTGTGTACATGCCAGAGTGTCCCATTCAAGAAAGGGTACAGTTGTCCTGAACTGCAGATGGACGGGGGAGGAGGGGCAGGGCAAATGTAATCCTGTATCTTTCAGATTTTTTAGGCTTTTGATCAAATGCAGAAGCCAAATCTGAAGAGAGTGGAATCGTCACCCTATTTGGGATCCAGGCACTCAGAGCAGAATTGGAACCCTGTCCTTTTGCACAATCTTCCATTTTTATAGCAGCAGAGACTCATGACTAAGGAAGGAAGTCAAGAAGAGGGTGACCAATCTGACCTGAAAACACACAAATTCTCAAACTCCCAATACTTCCTTTCAGCCATGAGCTTGTAGAGAGTCAGCCCATCCCCAACAGAGGTGAGATTTCAAACCTTCATCAGCCAAGATGCTCCTGCTGGACCTCTTGGCCTTGCACTAGGTGTGACCCCTAACTCCTATTTTGAGGACATGGACCAGAGCCAGCTGAGATAGGATGCTCTACCTGATGTAGGTCAACCAACTTCTGCTTCTCAACACCACAGGCCAGAGATGAACAATGATATGGGTGACTCCAGAAACTGGAGTTTATGTATCAGGCAATGCTGATCTACCTATACCAACCCATCTCACCCAGGAACTCTCCTGGCAACCTGAACACTATTCCTGCCAGTTTAGTATATAAAGAGGAGAAAAAAACACAGCTCAAGTAAAGGAGAGAAACACAGTTCCTCATTTGTGGCCCATCACTGTTTCTCTCCACCTCCTGACCATTCATGACTGGATCCTGATTGTCAGGTAGGCAGGCCACCATAAGGCCAGGGCTGGTAGAGATAAGTGTCATTGACAGCTGAGAAGAGCCACCTGTTCCTGAGAGGGTCCAGGGAGGGGCAGGCTGTCAACCCAACAAAACATGAAAACAGTGACAGTTAAGGCAATCTCTGGGCTAGTGAGGATGTAGAAAAGGGTATAGGTGAGTGTTTTGGATAGTGCTAAAAAGGAGTTTGGGCTCTCC
>JAQZBX010069033.1:0-10124 GCA_029593785.1 Cabassous unicinctus | reverse complement strand
CAACCAGGAAGAGCTGGCAGAAACATCTTTCTCAGGGTTCCAGAAAATAGTTAAAGGACTGCAGTAACAGGGCGAGTGCTAAATCAAGAAAAATTCGTCTTAAAAGTGGTGGGATCTCCTGACTCTCTGGCTGGCCCCTCCCCTCTGCCCCCCTAACTGGCTTAGCATGGAGCTGGCCCTCACTCCCAGTGCAGATCTCTGGTGCTGGTACTACAGGGAGCAGAGTAGCCCTCATCCACATACTCAGAACATGGATGTTTGGCCCACCCTGCCTGGTGGTGGTCTGAGGGACTTGCCATCCCAGAACTTGAGCTGTGTGTAAATGCAGCTCAGAGAGGTCTCCTACAGAACACTGAGCGGGAAGTCAAGTGCTGTCTGGAGTAAGGAATTGCTGGCTGTAGGGTATACAGAACAGTGCTTGGGTCTGTGAGGAATCTGGTTCCTAGGAAGGAGGGGACATTTGGAAATGATGAATGGGGAATTCCTAGGACCACATGCAGGACAAGACAAGAAGCATGTGCAGAAAGGATCAGGGAGGCCCCTACACTTTGGCTGGAGCTATTCTCATACAGCCCATTGTATGGATAAGCCCAATCTGCAAAGACTGGAAAAGATGTTTTCTTCCTCCCTTTCTTCTTTTTCTTTTTTTTGTTAGCTCCTGGCATTCATGGAAAACTCAGTCATAATACTAGCTGGATACAAGCTTAAGGAACAGATGCTACAGTGTCTAAATTTGAGCCACAACACTTTAAAATATCAAAATGTCTGGTTTTCAACAAAAGGTTACAAAACATACAAAGAAACAGGAAGCAATGGTCCAGGCAAAGGAGATTAAAGCATTAGAAATCATCAACAGGGAAGCGGATGTGGCTCAAGTGGTTGGACTCCCAGTTACCATATGGGAGGCCCTGGGTTCGATTCCCAAGGCTTCCTGGTGAAGGCAAGCCGGTCTGCGCAGCACAGGGAGCTGTTGGCCTGCGCGGCAAGATGACGCAGCAAAGGGAGACAAGCTGACACAGAAAAACGCACAGCAAATGGACACAGCGAGCACAAGCAGCAAGGGGGCGGGGGATAAATAAATAAAATCTTAAAAAAAAAAAAAAAAAGACATCAACAAGGAGGACCAGACCTGGGACATACCAGACAAAGACTTTTAAAAAATGGTCTTAAATATGCTCAAAGAGCTAAAGGAAAACATGGACAAAAAAGTAAGGGAATTCAGGAGAACAAGGGATTAAAACAGAATGTCAATAGAGAGATGGAAATTACAAAAAGGAACCAAACAGCTGAAACCACAGTAACAGAAATGAAAAATTCCCTATAGGGGTTCAACAGTAGATTGGAGCTGGCGGAAGAAAGAATCAGTGACCTTGAAGATAAGAAAATTGAAATCATTCAGTCTGAGGAGCAGAAAGAAGAAATAAAAGTGAACAGAGCCTGAGAAACCTATGGGACATCATCAAGCATACCATTATATGCATTGTGGGAGTTCCAGAAGAAGAAATGGGCAGAGAGAATATTCAAGGAAATGATGGCTGAAAACTTCTCAAATTTAATGGAAGACATGAATATACACATCCAAGATGCTCAATGAACTTCAAACAGGATAACCTCAAATAGACCCACACCATGGCATATTATAATTAGACTGTCGAATGCCAGTGATAGAGAATTCTGAAAGCCACAAGAGAGAAGCAGTGTGTTGTGTGCAAAGGAGCCTCGATAAGAGTGTGTCGATTTCTCATTGGAAACGATGGAGGCAAGAAGGCAATGGGATAATATATTTAAAATGCGAAAAGCAAAAAAATTGCCACCCAGGAATTCTTTATCTGACAACACTGTCTTTCAAAAATGAGGGAGAGATTGAGACATTCCCAGATAAACAGAAGCTGAGGGAGTTTATCACCACTAGACCAGCCCTATAAGAGGGACTAAAGGAAGGTCTGCAGGTTGAAAGGAAAGGAGACGATACCCAGTAGTTTGAAGTCACATGAAGGAATAAAGATCTTTGGTGAGGGTAATGACATGGGTAGCTATAAATGCCAGCACAATTGTATTTTTGATTTGTAACTCCGCTTTTTACTTCCTACAGGATTTAAAAGGCAAATGCATAAGATGTAATGATTAATTGGTGGTTTCAGATTCATAGTATACAAGCATATACTTTGTGACAAGAACTAGATAAAGGTGGGGGATGGAGGGGAATAGAAACATAGTTTGTGCCTACTATTGAGGTTAAATTGGTATCAAAGCAGACAAAATTTTTATAGATTTAGGATGTTACTTAAGTCCCATGGTGACTACGAAGAACATATTGGAGAATATGCAAACTCAGAGAGAGAAAGAATAGTACAGGTTGCCAGGAATGGGGGGATGGGGGAATGGGGAGCTAAAGCATAATGGGTGTGGGGTTTCTGTCTGGGGAGATGGGAACGTTTAGTAATAGAAGTGGTGCGGGCACCACAACTGAGTGCATATGATTAATCCAATTGAATGGTATGCTTGGGAGTGGTTGAGACGGGAAAGTTTATATTGTATATATATTCCCAAATTAAAAACAACAACAAAGGAGACAATGACAATTAAATGCAGTGCATGGTCCTGGATGGGATCATAGCAAGGGAAGAGAAGGGCTCCAAGGGACAGTATTGGGACATGAAAAAATTGGAATATAGCCTGTCAGCTTTATATTAATGTTAAATTGCTTGAACTTGCTAACTGCCCTTAAGGTGGTTATAAAAGTGAATGTTCTTGTTCTTGGAATATGTAGATGGCAATGTTAAGTGTTGAAGGAACTCGATATATAAAACGTACTCTTTTAGAAAATGGATTGTTAGATGGATAGATAGAATGATATGGCAAATGTGGCAAAAACTTAAAATTGGGCCTGGGGGAGGGGGTTTAGGGATGTTGTTCTCTGTGTGGGGTTTGTATTAGTTTTGTAACTGTCCTGTAAGTTTGAGTGTATTTCAGATTAAGAAGTTAAAAAAAATTGTAAGTACAATTTGGGTGAATTTGGGTGGGGGGCCGGGCAAGAGGAAAATGGAGTGGCTACTGCCCAAAGGAGGGAGCAGATGCTAGACAGACTCTGACCTGAACATCCATGACAGAGCAAGACTCTGCCCTGGATGCATCCCACAAACCAGAGGCGGTCTGCTGAGGAGAGATGGAAACAGCTTGGGATTATGGGATTGGGACCCTGTTCCACAGTCTGCTGGCCCTGTGACCTCTGGAATGTTAGTTAGCATGTGTGCTTTGCTGTGGGTAGCAGAAACCTGGGAGACAGCACCTTAAATCGGGGCCTGCATTTTTCTCAAATGATAAGAAGTCCTGAATTTATAGCACTGTTGATTGCTTTCTGTTCCCTTGTTTTTATTTTTTATTTTATTTTATTTTATTTTTTTTAAGATTTATTTATTTTATTTATTTATCCCCCCCTTGCTGCTTGTGCTGCTGTGTCCATTCGCTGCGTGTCTTCTGTGTGTCTGCTTATTTCCCCCTTGCTGTGAGGTCTTGCCGCATCAGCCCACGGCGCCGCGCGAGCTGGCCTGCTCTCACAAGGAGGCGCCGGGAAGCGAACCCGGGGCCTCTTATATGGTAAACGGGTGCGCTATCCATTGTGCCACACCCGCTTCCTGCCGTGAGGTTGCTGCATCAGCCCACCGCACCGCTCAGGCCGGCGTGCCCTCACAAGGAGGCCTCGGGACGCGAACCTGGGCCTCCCATATGGTAAACGGGGGCTCTATCCACTGAGCCACACCCGCTTCCCCTTGTTTTTATTATATGTTTTTTAACTTTTTTTTTTAAAGATAAAACTTTTTATTTTGAATATATAATTTTCGATGAATGGAAAAGTTGTAAAGATGGTACAGAGAGTTCCCGAATACCCTTCACCTGGTCTCCCCCATCATTGACATCTTATATTACTGTGGTCCATCCGCCACAGCTCTGGACCCAACACTGGTACCTTGCTATTAGCTAAACTCCACACTTCATTTGGATTTCACCAGTTTCCCTTTTCCTGTCCTTTTCGGTTCCAGGATCCGGTTCAGTGTACTGCATTGCATTTAGTTGTCAGGTCTGTCCTGCCTCCTCTGCTCTGTGACAGTTTCTCAGACTTTGTTTCTCATGACCTCGACAGACTTGAGGAGTACTGGCCAGGGATTCTGTAGAATGTCCTCCAGTCTGCTTTGTCAGATGTTTTTCTCATGGTTAGACTGGGGTTGTGGGTTTTTGGAAAGAAGACCACAGAGGTGAAGGGCCTTTTCCGTGGCCTCGGCAGGGGTGCGTGATGTCCTGTGTGCTTCTCCATTGGCGAGTTCCCGCTGTGCCCTGCAGGTGAATTGGGGTAGAAAAATAGGCTGTGTGTGATCCATTTTCCCTGTCTGAACCTCAATTTCCTTACCAATTAGAGGGTTGTTTGAAATCCTCTGTTTTGTGTTGGGATGTGAAAGGATATCAAAAACTGTAGAGTGCACCATGGACATGAGGGATTACTGGTACAGTTATCATTTATCATTTCTGTTTCCACCCCCCTCCCATGCTCCTCCAGGTCATTTTTCCAGCCCATGAAAGAGGGCAAAGCCAAGAAGCCAGAGAAGGAAGCATCCAACAGTAATAAAGAGACAGAGCCCCATCCAAAGTAAGTATTGGGGCCAGGATGAGATGAATCCATTACTTTGTCAGTCGGGACTCTCTTGGCTTTGGGTATTATAAACCAAACTCAATGTCTCTGGCCCTGAAGAGGACTTTTTGGCTCAGGTAACTGGATCCAGGGTCTCAGAGTTGACTTTGGGGTCCTGCTTCATGTGTCTTGACCTCAGTCTGGAGCTGGCCTGCTCCACGAGGCAGAGATGCTGTCCCCTGGCCGCATCTTCATGCCGTCCCACGTAAGTAGAAGAGAGCAGTATTCTCTCTATTAGCACTGACGCTCTACGTTCCCAGGGGAGACCCAGCGGGGCCGTGCTCGGGTCCTATATCACCCCTGGACCGGACGGAGTTGATAGCCTTACTGTGGGACTCTGGGCAAGTAAGTTCACCTCCCTATGCTCCAGTTTCCTTGTGTGTTAAAGGGTGTAACAATGTATGTGAGACTTTATGGGTGGAGTTGTTCAGTTAATATATGTACAATTCATAGAACAGTGGCTAGGTCATAAAAGGTGCTCAGTGATAAGAACAAAGTACTTTTTTCAACACATTTGATTTTCAGATCCATTTCTTTTGCTGTTTATGTATATTGCTCTTTGTATGTGCATAGTTTATTTTCTGTGGTACTTTGTAATTTTAAAAATTTATATCATACTGTGTATATTGTTCCTCAATTTGTTTTTTCTTTTAACATTATGACATAAGAGACTTTTTAAAATTAATGAACAGAGGACTATCTTTTTTATTCCTCTCCTTGGAAAGTGTGTTTATCCATGTTTGCTTTCATCCTTGCCACATACATATACAGTATAACACTAAGATAATGCTTAAGTCACATAATTTTGTAATCTAAATGCTTTAGTTTAATGTTTAGTTTATTCAGTTATTTTCTGATTGATCCACATCTGGCATTAAGAAAAACTAGAACTTGACCAACATTTGGTATTAGATTTTTTAGTAACAATTTTTACTGCTTACATATATGCAAGTGCTAAGCTATTGAGTTTAATCCCATTTCTTGTTACTTCTTGCAAAATCCTGCATTCATTATTTCCATTTCACTTTATTGGCCACTTCCAATTCTAAATCATTATCCTACATATTTTCAATAGCCTTTTTTGAAAATTCTGAATTCTCTGCTGAATTGTGTGCGAGAATTATGAGGGTTTTATAAAGATTTCTGAGTTTACTGTTGTGAAATCCAGCACAAGCTGTTTCCACTTTGACTTTAGGATTGTTTTCTTCTCAGTGTAAGGTTATTAATGGTGACTGAGGAATGACTTACCACTGAAGATTTCCTTCCTTCATGGCGCTGAGCATGCTTTATGCAGTGTGAATACTCACATGTCCTACAGGTGTTGCTCTGTGAATAAATGATTTCTCATGATTTTTCATCGAATAACTTCTCCAGCATAAATTATCTTGTCACTCCTCCCAGAGGCTTTGTACTCCCAGTGAAGCCTTTTCTCTTCCTCCTTGTTTTAGCGGTTGTTCCTACACCGAGTTTTCTTGTGCACACCAGTGCTCGTGCTTAGCTGAATGGCAGTGGACTGTGATTACAGACCTAGGATTTCTGTTCTGTGGAGTTCACTCATTTTGTTTAAAGGATAAATTATAATTGAAGGCATTTCCACATTGACTACGGTCTTGGAATTTCTCCTGCATGTGAGTTCTCTGGTTTGTTTATCAGTTGGAGCAGTGGATGAAGATGCTTCCATTTTCATTACATTTACATTGTGAGTTTTCACGTGTATATGGTCAGACCTACTAAAGTCTCCTATGCCCACAACATTCATAGGGATTCCTCCAGTATGAATTGGCTTAAGCTGACTGAAGTAGTCAGGATGACTCTTCCAGATTGACTGCACACACAGTGGCTTTTCAGTGTGACAGTCCTCTAGTGCGCCTGAAGGCTAAAGCTATGGCTGAAGACTCTTCCGTATTCAGAACCTTCACAGCATGAGTTCTCTTGTGTCATTGACGGTCAGAACATCCGCTGAAGGTTTTCCTACGTAGGTGACATTCATAGGGTTTCCCTGGTGTGAGTTCTCTCTCTCGTGTTATTGTTTTTACCACTGCCTTGTATTCCATTTTATGGCTATACTGGTGGATATTTAGGTTGTTTCCATTTTGTGGCTGCAGCAATCTGCTACAATAAATATTCTGTGTGTGCCTCCTTGAGCATGCACACACATTGTTTTTCTGGAAAGATACCCATATGTGGAATTACACATGGTAATTGTAATAGTTCAACTCAGAAAAGTAGGGAAGAATATGATTTCCTCCTAATAGTCACTTCCCAGAGGTAATTACTTTTAGCAGTTTGATGTTTCTCTTTCCATACCTTTTTAAATGCATATAAGAATATGAGCACCTAACGCAGTTATTGAAACATAGTAGGTGCTCAGTAAATATTTGTTGAATGAATAAGTATTTCCTTTATATGTTGGCTAGCACGGACTCTCATTTTTGTCACTTACAAAACTGACAGCTGGCACAGTGCTGGACATAAAGTAGATGCTTAATACACACCATTTATTTATTACTAAATCACAAAAGTAGGACTATTTTATATATGCAAGCCGCACATATATTGGCAAACGTTCACGTATTTTTTATTTTATGCAATCATACTATACGTATTCATTTACTTAGCAAATGTCTAGTGAAGCTCTTCTGTGTGCCAGGCACTGTTCTAGACCCCGTGGGTTTAGCAGTGAACAACCTGCTTTTTTTTTTTCCACAAAAGAAGTCTGAGAGCCCTTACCATGATGGTTCATATAAACCCACCTCATTCTTTTTAACGATGTTTCATGAAATGAATTTGTCATCGTTGACCTAAGTAGGAAGCTTTGTACTTGTTGGTCTCTTCGTCCAGGCCGTGAGCTCTGGAGTGCAGAAACCTGTTAGGATTGGCCGTGTCCCCAGTGACCTTTCTCAGCACACATACCATGGTGTGTTGTGATGGTGTGCTTGCCTCCCTCATCAGACTGCAAGCTCCTCAGGGGCAGTGTCGGGAGCAGTTGGGCTGCTTTACCAGTAATCAGAGTCACAGGACTTAGTCAAGATAAAAGTTGCCTTTTCTCACTTGTAAAACTCTGAACTGTTTAGGCAGTTTAGGGCAGGCAGGTGGCTCTGTACCGTTAGGTTGTCCTGGGGCTCAGGCTCCCTGTCTCCTGACTCCTTCATTTCCTAGGAGGCAGCCTTCTTCAGCCTCATCAAAGCAGGTCAGCAAGTATGAGTTCCAGGGGCGAGACAGCGTGGAGGGTGAGCAGCCAGGGCAAGTGGCATGTGTCCTTCACATCACTTAGATCATTTTGGCCAGAACTTGGCACATGGCAGTGCCTAGCTGCAGGGGCGTCTGGGAAGTGTAGTCCCTAGCTGGGTGGCCACGTACCTTTCAAAGAAAGAAGTTCCAGATGGCTGTTGTTGGCCAGTCTCTGCCTTAGATAGGGGACTGCATCTGCTCAGTGTCACCTGTCACAGGGTAGACACACAGGAGGCCTCTGGGGATGTGTGATCCGTGAATGAATGAATGAACGAATGATGGATGATTGAGCAAGATATGTGCTGAGGAGACACCTAGAAAATGTTCACTGAATACTTGAAGGAAATGAAACATAGTGAAGGAGCTGGAGCCTTTGGATCATTACTCACCACCCACCCTACCCTCCACTCCTTCCTGCTCTAATACCCCCAAATCCTCTCTTCCAGGATGGCCCTGAAGGAGCGGAATGGAGTGTTGCCTGAGAGCGACTCCCCAGTGAAGAGGCCGGGAAGGAAGGTGGCCCGGGTGCTGGGCAGTGAAGGGGAGGAGGAGGATGAAGCCCTCACGCCCCCTAAAGGCCAGGTAGGTCCCCACCTCCCATCAGCCTGCTTATTCTACTGAGGAAGTAGACAAGACCATGAATCCCATTAGCCTTTGGAACTGAGTGCAGCAGCTGCCCAGAAAAATTCTGGAAACATTTCCCAGGAGACAGAAGAGTTTAGTATTTGAGTGTGGGCCCTGGAGCAGGTGGCCTGGTCAGCGTGGTCCTAACTTTACCTGTGCCCTGAGGTCTGGGGCAGGCACCTGGACCTCATTTTGCCTTGGTTGCCTCACCTGTAACATGCAGCTCACAGGAGTGCCTACTTCCCAGGGTTCCCTTTAAGATGAAAGAAGTCAGTTCATGTACAGATCTTAGCATAATGCCTGATACAAAATAAGGCCTCAAAAATATATGCAGTCTCACCTGTGGTCAGAGGGATTTTCAACTTCTCTAAATACATTGGATCACTTCTTCCTCCTGTCTAAAAGGCATTTAATGCTTGTTCATTGCTCTGTAGGTAGTCTACAAGGTACACACTTCTCAGACTATCAGTGAGAAAGTCAAATCTTGTGACAGTCCCCCCCAACCCCCACTCCAGTCCTCCAGTGCTGCCTTCTCAGGCCAAATCCGGTCCTTACTGTAAACCTACAAGGTCACTCACCGTCAATCTCTCCCTCCTGCCCTATGTCATCTACAGTTCCCTCTGCCCCAGCTCCTCATACATGCCAGGGGGACTTTTGTCTCTGGGCCCCTTGCTTTCTTCCCCTGCCTAAACTCTTTCCCCAGATCCACACATGGCTCAATCCCTTACTTTCTTTAGGGCTTTGCTCAAATATCACCTCAGTGGAACTCTCCATGACTACCTTCCCTTTTGTTGCAGTAACTACTACAGACTTAGTGACTTAAAACGATATGTTTATTTTGCAGTTCTGGAGGTCACAAGTCCACAGTGGGTCTCACTGGGCTAAAATAGGTTTTGGCAGCGCTCTGTCCCTTTCTGGAGGCTCTAGGGGAGAATCTGTTTCCTTTTTTCCATCTTCTAGAGGCCACCCACGGGCCATGCCTCATGGCCCTTTCCTCCATCTTCAGAGCCCAATGGAGGTTACATCTCTTTCTGCCTTTTCTCTGCAATAACAGCTCACTCTGACGCCACTCCTGTCTCCCTCTTGTACTTTTAAGGACCCTCATGATTATATTGAGTCCTTCTGGAGAATCCAGGATTGTTTCCCCATCTCGAAGTCAGCTAATTAGAAACCTTAATTCCCCTTTGTCAGTAACCTTATACATTCACAGGTTCTGTGCATCTTTGGGAGCTTGGACCTTGCTCCGAGGCTACTGGGGAGCCATGGAAAAGTTTTAATTTTTTAACTTTATTTTGTACATTTAATAATTGAAAATATAAACAATAATTTAAAAATAGAAAACACAGTTGAATAAAAACATACATTTCTCAAATGTACTGGATACATGTAAAGTTTTTTTGAATCATATACTGTGTTACACACTATATTTGGTTCACAGTATTTGTCCTTTTGTATCTGGCTTGCTTCGCTCAACATTATGACCTCCAGGTTCATCCTTGTTGTCATATGCTTTACGACTTTTCTTCTTACAGCTGCATAATATTCCATCGTGTGAATAGACCACAGTTTGTTTATCCACTCATCT
>JAQZBX010069031.1:0-15638 GCA_029593785.1 Cabassous unicinctus | reverse complement strand
AAAAATAAATCTTTAAAAAAAAAAAAAAAAAAGAAGTCCATGGCCTTGAGCCTGAGATCAGCGCCATGGCGAGGACGCCCCGTCGAGGACTTAGCTGAGGTCAGAGGAGGCAGGAGAAAACGCTCGGCTCCCCAAAACCCCTTCCTGGTGGATTCCTCCACCCAGCCTAGTCTCAGTAACAAAATAAAGATGGAAGTCTTGATTTCATGAACCATATTTCTTCTTGAATACACAATGAATCTACGTTCATTGTGGAAAATCCAAACAATTCAGAATATGCACAAGCTGGCAGCTATTTATTAAGCACCTACTAGGTACAGGGGTCAGTCCTGGGTGCTTGGAATGCATCAACATGCAAAACAGACAGAATCCCCTGCTTCACGGGGTTGAGATTCCAGTGTGGGGAGGCGGACAAAAGCATAGTAAATAGGAACGTTAGAGAGCAAGCTAGAGGGGAATGATTATTCAAAGTACTCACTTGCAGACTTTCCTACGCATTACCAACGCCTGCTTGTATCCCACGTGCAGATAGCTCTGTGACTTGTTTGCCACTTAATGCCACTTAATGCCAGCTCATTCTCGGTAGAACCCAGATGGGAGCCACAGGGTAGGTATTCTCCAGTTAATTCAGCTCCTTTGGGGATTGGTATTTTGCTTCTCTACAATTTTGTGATGATAAATATGGCTGCACTGGATATTCTTAAACTGAGATGTTTGTGCACATGGAAAGTATTTGGGTGGAAGAGATCTCCAGAATTGGAACTGCTCAGAGGATGCACCTTTTACCCTGTGATAGGTAATGCCAAAGTGCTCCCCAAAACGGCTGGACCAATTTACATTCTCACCCACAGTATTCAAGTGGTTCTCATTCTCCACATCCTCCCAGTGCCGAGGTAGCACTCTCAGTCCCTCTTTTCAGTGTTCCAGAAATTACTCCTGCCAGATCCAACATCCACCCCCCCCCTCCTCTGCCTCCCTCTCTTTCTCACACACACACACACACACACACACACGTGCGCGCGCGCGGTTTAGGTTGCTGAGTCAGTTTTGTGCCTGGCAGCCTGCAAGCCATGCACCATTTCTAGGTAAAGAAGCCGAGGGCTCCAGGCAGGGCCCGTGAGCCCCAGGGGCTCAGCCGCCTTTTGTGAGTGAAGCCTGGTAGACCAGAAGGCCCCATGGAAGGGCCAGCCTCCCCCACTTGAGATAAGATCAGCCATCTCACACCCTCTCGCTCAGAATTCTGTCTCCACATTTCAAGCTGCTGTCAGATGCAGGGGCGCAGCCCTTGCCGCCAACAGGCAGTCTGTGTCCTGGGACATCACCCATCCATTGCCCCTGGATGGGGAGAGGACAGGAAAGCCACAGAAGTCAGAGGCTGTGTTGGTGCATGGGGACCCAGCACCCCTGGGACCTGCTCCTGACCCCCAGGTGCCCAGAGGGGTGTGTCCACTAGGCAGAGCTGTCCCAGGAAGGAACTTACTCTCAATACAAAAGTGGCCTCCAAATATCTGACCCTTGCTCCCTTCCCCAAAGAGAGTGCATTGAGAGCACTTTGGCTCCTGGGTCTGTGTCTATCTGCCACTGGGACGACTTTTCAGGGTGCTACCTTCTCAAAGTGGCCATGGGGCATTTGCTCAAGCCACTGTGACTGACCCAAGTCTGATAGACCAGACCTGGAGACCACTGGCACGTACCTGGAGATCACCTACGCCACCTGGAGCTCACTTCCTCTCACCTGAGTTCACTTACTCCTACCTTTAGACCACTTACTCCCACCTGGAGGCCATTTGCTCCCACCTGGAGACCACTTACTCCCACCTGAGATCACTTACTCTCACCTGGAGCTCACTTCCTCTTGCCTGGAGGCACTTAGGCCCACCTGGAGGCTGTACTTATGCTTACCTGTAGACCACTTACTCCTACCTGGAGACCACTTATGCACACCTGGATTCACTTACGCTCATGTGGAGGCCACTTAGGGCCTTCTGGAGACCCCACTCATGCCCACCTGGAGGACCCACTTACACCCGGGTGCCCCAGTCTGCTGCCGGGCCACTACTCTGGGGGTGCATGGCATGAACACACAGGAGCCCACAGTTTTCCTGACCAGTGCCCCAGACGCCAATGGTTCCCCACCATCCAGCAAGATTCCCCAGGCAGTTCTGATGTCCACCCAGCCATGGGAAGCACCGCCTTAGACGCTCTGTGAGGCCAAAGTGCAATTTGACACCTCCTCGATTAACATTTTGTCATTCATTCATGCATCCATCCATCCACGCATTCATTCATTCATTCAACAATTTATTGAGCTTCTGCTTTGTGCGGGGCCAGAAGCTGGAGACACAAGGATCAAAAAGACACAGCCCCTCCTTGGAGACCTCAGTCTGGGGGCCGGGCGGGGGAGGTGAGCCAGGAGACACCTGCAGCCTGGCAGGAAGATGGGTGAGAGGACCAGGGGCAGGGGGCACCCCTGTGCCTGGGCGAGGCCAGGGGGCAGAGAGCCCTCCTCGCCTTCGGCCAGCAGGCTTTGGTCCTCCACGCAACCCTTCGACAAGCATTGCGGGTCCTTCTCATGTTCAGAGTCGCTCAGAGTTCATCCCCCTGTGGGGCGGTGCCCTCGCTCTCGCGCCACCCCCTCCTTGGCATCGCCCCCGAGTTCTGGGAATCAGCATCACGGCTGAGGAAACCGAGGCACAGAAAGCTTGAGCAGTTTGCTCAGGGCACACAGGGGGTAGGTGGAATGCTGCGCTTTGAATCCAGGACCCAAACCCACAGGCGGCGCCGCCTCCTAGCAATCAGCCCCCAGCGCTGCTCTCCATGGCCTTGGAGCCCGAAAGGAAGCGGTCACACCCAGAGTGCGACAAGAGGTGGAGACCCCTGAGCAGCAGCGCACAGGCGCCTTCTGAGCATTTTATAGGTAGAAATGCTTTTAATTCCCACAACCCGTACGGAGTCCAACAGTGCCGCCCCAGATTCACGGCTACCTGGAGCCTCGGAAATGACCGTATCTGGAAGCCGGGTCTTTGCAGCTGTGATTAGTTAAGGTGAGGCGTTACTGGGTCAGGTGGGCCCTAAACCACAGGTGTCCTTAGATGAGTCCCAGACACACACACACGGGGAGACGGGCACGGGGAGGCAGAGGCGAGATTGCGGTGATGCAGCCACGAGCCTAGCACCAGAAGCCTCCTAGGGCCTCCAGAGGGAGCGCGGCCCTGCCGAGCCCTGGACTCTGGACGTCTGGCCTCCAGAACTGGGGAGAGAATCGATTGCTGTGATTTTAAGCTCCCCAGCTTGTGGTGCTGCCCCGGGAAGCTCAGGCACCACCATAGCAGGTAGACTATAATAGCCCTGCTTAAGTGATGGGGAAACTGAGGCACAGGTAGGCCAATGGACTCGCCCGCAGGTGTGTGGCTGCCAAGGGGCTGAGCCTGGATTCTCAGGCAGGGAGCCGGGCTTGGAGTTCTTGCCCGAACCGCCTGGCTCCACGACCTCTCCCAGGACTACTTATTGTTCAGCTTTAATGATCATTGAGATTGTGTTACACCAGGAAAAGCTCGTGATAAAATATTAAGTGAAAAGGCAGCCTTCAAAGCTGTTCACATATTTTGTTTGCAAATAGGAGAAAACTATACACACACACTTACCTGTGGCCAGGTCCCGTGGGGCACAAAGCAAGAGTGATTAGCCTGGAGGGATGGGGGAGCACCGAGCGTGACCTTTGTCACTATTTTCTCTAACGTCAACCCATTGTCTTGACAACACAAACAACCCATTTCCCCATGAGTAGGTTTCTTTAAAGTGTCATTTCAAAATTGCTTCTGGACTCTGCAGGCTCACTCAAGGGCCTGGGAGAGGCAACAAGGAAGCTGGGAGCCTGCAGTCAGGACGAGGGGGCAGGCGCCTTTGATGCGCAGGATGCATCACCTGAAAGGAAGATGGCACTTCTGCAGGCACGCCAGGACGTCCGGTGGTAACCAGACCCCGTGCAAAGAAGCGGGGCCGCGCCCCGTGACAGCCGAGGGCCCGGGAGGAATTCTATCCGCGCATTTCCCCCAGAGCGCCTGGGTGGGGGCAGCTGACCTGGCCCCCGAGAGCCCCGGAACGCCAGCCCCCGCTGTGGTCAAACAAGCGTTTCCTGAGAAGCTGCGCAGGGTAAGGGATGGGCCGGCAGCCTCGGGGCGAGCAGGAGGGGCCGAGCCAGCGTCTGAAGTGCTGGGGCACACGCCTGTCACGGCTGCAAGCGCCGGGCACGGCCCGCGGCTTTGGAAACCGCTTCGCTGGCACGAACGAGGGCTACCGCCCACCAGCCTGGTCCTTGACCCGGCGCGGGGCAGAGCTCAGATGCTGGCCTCAGACTGGCCGGTTCTGTGACCTTGGCAATGTACTGGCCCGCTCTGTGCCTCAGTTTCCCCGTATGTATAGTGGGGGCACACTGGTTCTACTTTATAGGGGTTCTGTGATGGGAAGACCCTTAGAACTGTGACGGTCCCTTTGTAGGACTCGAGCAATGTGAGCAGCTGTGGCCGCCGAATCCTCGGGGCCAGTCCGCAGCTCACCTGCTGCAGGTGAGGAGTCATTTCAGAGCAGGGGAGGCATAGTCAGCCCTGGCCTTATAGCTGTTTGGGTTATTCATTAATTCACACCCGTCTACCTGGGAGAAGACCTGGGACCTGGGGGTGGGTCTTCCTTCCAGAGCTCACAGTGATTTTAAAACGTCCCATCAGACACCTTGCCAATAAAAAGAAACCATTTCCTTTTTAAATCAAACAACTTTATTTGAAAGGAAATGTCAGACCCTTATCAAAAATAAAAACCAGCATTGCTTGTCCTAATTAAAATGTAACCATAAACATAAACGAGTATTAAGTTGCAGCTAAATCCCAAGCTCTGAGGCCAAGCTCTGCTCTTGCTTTGTAAAAATTGGCCAGATCTGGTGTTGGGGCCGTGCTGATGGGCAGCGAACTGAGACTTTCTCCTGGACAGAAAGCTCGACAGACGAAGAAGTTCCTTGCTCCCTCCCTGCAAGAGCTGGTAGTGTAGCTGAGCTCCCGCCCCTGGCTCGGTGGCCCTTAGGGCGTTGGAGAGGGGCTTTTCTCCTTCAACGGTTGAAGCCAGGGGCCCAGACAGGCCAAGAGACTGAGGAAGGCTGCACAGCGGTGAGGGGACCTGTTCCGAGTCAAGAGAGCTGAGAGTGCTTGGCCAATGCACATTCTCACATCTGAGCCCCCCACCCTTTCCAGAGGGGGACACGGGTCCAGGGGGTTGAGTGACTTGCCAGAGTACACTGCAGGGAAGGGGGCTGCAGGATTTGAACCCAAGCCCTCTCCTTAGCTCCTGCCCTCCCTGGCCCCTGCTCTGGGCAGCCCTGCAGGGACCCCAGAGCCGGCCCGCCCCCCACCGTCAGCCTTCCCAGCTTCCTGACTCCACCCCTGCCCCCCATCCCCACCATTTGTCTGGTGTTTAAAGGGACACTGTACCTTGAAGCATCATTTACCTTCAAAGCCGGGGAAGGGGAAGGCGCCAGGGGCCCGGAGCACGCGTGGTGATTTCTAATGGGGGGACCCAGGCTGCAGTGCATTGCACCCTGAGATCCTCAGCCAGCCCAGCGTGGACTGTGTGGGTTCAGGCTTGTGTAGCGACAGAGGCGTCTTCCGGGGGGGCCCACGTGGTTAACCCCTCCACGGTAGCCCTGCTGGGGAGACACACTGCCTCGTCAGCATCATTCCCGTGCTTCAGATGGAAAAACTGAGGCATAGCATTCTTGTTCTGCTGCCAGCTTGGGCATTCTGGCAGTCTAGAAGGGATTAGGATGCCTGGTCATAGGAGGGGAGGTAGGCGCTGAGGGCTTCCACAACCTGCTCAGCTGGGAGCCCACGCCTGCCGCCCACGGCCTGCTCCCCACCCACCCTACTGCCCCATGGCCCCAAAGCCCCACGGCTGCTGCCCATGGCCCCAAAGCCCACGCCTGCTGCCCATGCCTTGTTCCCCAGCCACCCTGCCGCCCCAAAGCCCCGGCCATGCCTGCTCACCACACCACGTCCCACGTCAGTGCTGCCCTTGGCCTTGGCAGTTTCTGATTTGGACTAAGAAAGAGGCATTGCCCCTGCGCCGTGAGGTCCTGGTGCTGCCTTCCATGGGTTAGGAGCCAGACATGCGCTCTGGCCCCAGCCCAGGCCTAACCTGTTACGGGGCCTTAGAAGAGACACTTCCCCTCTTTGAGCCTCAGTTTACCCAGCTGGGAAAGCAGGGAGAGCCTAGACCTGCTCTGTCCAGTGTGCAGCCACTAGCTATGTGTGGCCGTCGAGTGTTTGAGATGTGGCTAGTGCAACCGAGGAGCTGGATTTGTAATTTTTAAAATCAATTTAAATGTAAATGCAAAAATAGTTGGTTTAGTTATTGGGAAACTTTTATGTATGTTTAGAACAACTTGGGGATGTGAATCCATTTTCAACCAGATTTTATGAAGTTGGAATAAAGAACAAGCAAGTCTGAAGAAAATTTAGCATCTGAGTTGAGATGAGCTGTAAGTGTGAATGCACACCGAATTCCACCGACCTAGTTCCCCCAAAAGACGGTAAAACCGCTCACTGGCATTTTTTCATATTGACAATGTACTGAAATGAGAGTATTTTGTATGCAATGGGTCAAACAAAATATACTGAAGTGAATTTCACTTGTTTCTTTTTATTTCCTCTAATGTGGCTGCTAGAAAATCTTAAACTATTTCCCTCGGGTGCCGCTGCTCCAGAGCCGAGGTTTCCGTCACCGGCCTGGCAGGGGTCAGTGATTTGTCTTCTCCTTCAGGCAGCTTGTCTGAGCCTGGTTGTGTCAGGCTTTGTGCTCCAGAGAGACAGAAAGAGAGTTGTTTTAGGGAATTGGCTACACGGTTGTGGGGCTGGCGAGCCCCAAATCCCGAGGCCAGGCTGGAAACGCAGACGGTTTTGAGGTGGGCTCCCTCCTTCCCGAGGGAAACCTCAGGTTTTGCTCCTGCTGGGCTTCAGCTGATTTCCGAGGCTGAGCTGACCACACCTATGGGATTTCAAGTTTGTCTGACTGGGGCCTGGGGCCCAGCCCAGTTGGCCCACGAGGCGGACCTTCACCGGGTGCAGCCGGCAGGTCTCGGGACGTCTGGACACCATGAAGGCTGAGCGTGGGCAGGGAGACCGGGGCACCGGGGCAGTACCTGGAGGTGCGCTGGCGCCGGGAGGGCAGGGTCTGCAGGCGTGTGGCCAGGACTGGCCTTGTCCTTCCATTTCCAGGCGGCGTCAGTGGGTGGAACGATGCACAGGCCAGGACAAATGAAAGGGTGTGTCCTGGACAAAGCTGGCCGTAGGTGGTGACCCCGTGACAGAGTCATTCCAGGCTTCAAGATACAGCCCCACGTCTCCTCCTCAGGAGGGCTTCCAGGACCCCACGCCAGCCTGTGTCATCCGGAAACGACCCGATTCCCAGGTCACTTTGGGTGACCCTCCTGCCTGCCGCTCCTCTTCAGCAGGGGCAGCTTGAGAAGACCTGGGAAAAGGTGACTCACCCCCTTTTGGAAACTTCTAGAGTGTGTCTCCTCCAGGATCAAGTGTCTGCCCCCTAGCAACGCTGCCCTCGAAGGCTGTCCAGCCAGATTCGGGAAGGCAGGTGTGTGCACACGGAGGCTGGAGCCAGGAGGGCCCCAGACACACGTTCTTAACCCTAATCACTCCCCTGGGCAAGACTCGGTGGCGGAGGCCCTTCCGATGAGGCCGCTTGGGTTCAGGGTGGCCCACCTCGATCAGGGTGGGCGTGATCCTTCACTGGAGTTCTTCATGAGAGAATGAAATTCAGCGAGCGAGAAAGAAAGCCACGGAAACCGGAAGCTGGAAGCTGGAGGAGAAGGGAGAGACCAGCGGGCGCCGCCACGGGCCTTGCCCTGTGACGGAGGAGCCCAGGAGCGCCCGCAGCTGGTCTTCAGGAAGAGGGCATCGCCTGGTGATGCCTTGATTTGGACGTTTTCTTGGCCTCAAAACTGGGAGCGAGTAAATTCCCGTTGTTAAGAGCCAGCCTGTTTCACGGCATCTGCTTCGAGCAGCCTAGGAAACTAAAGCGACCCTGTGTACCTGAGCGTGAGTCCGTGTGTTTGTGTATGCCTGTGTCTGTGTGTCCCTAATTCTGACTGTGAACCTGCGGATGTGTCTGTGCATCTGACTGTGTCTATGTGTGTGTTTGTCGCGTGTGCATCTGTGTGTGAGCCCGTGAGTGCTCATGTGTGCGAGTGTGGGCCTGGAAGTCCATGGCTGGGCCCGGGGCTGGCTGGGGAGGGGTATCTGCCCTGCGTGGGCCCCCTCTCCCGCCTTCACCGTGAAGGGCACCAGGTTCCAGCCCCAGGGCCCGAATCCCGCCCCCCGTGAAAGGTTGTGCAGGTCTGAGCCCGCGGTCCTGCGGGGCGAGCCATCTGTTAGTGACCTTCGAGGCCTCAGGTGCGGACCCACTGGGGAGCAGGGTCTTCGAAGGTCCTTTTAGGATGAGGCCAAACTGAATCAGGGTGGGCCTCGGGCCGTGGGCCGTGGCCTCATCAGGCCCAGGAAATTCAGAGAGAGCGCTGGGCCCAGGGACAGAGGATCCTGATGCCGCAGGCTCCGGGGGAGGCACAGCCAGTGGAGACCTTGACGTTGGACTTCCAGCCTCCGAAACCAAGAGTCGCTGTGTCTCTGTCGCCCAGCCAGCCATGTGAGATGTTTGTCACGGCGGCCCCGGCAAACTCAGGCGCGCCCCGCCGTGACACCGCCGCGCAGCTGGCTGGTCAGTTGGCCTCTCCGAGGGCAGGTGTTACCCCGTGGACAGCTCAGTGCTTGGCGTGCCGTGTCAAGATGGTGGTTGTTTTCCTACTTCTCTTCCCCCTGCACCTGGGCTCAGCACCGTTCACCTGCTCTGGGGCCCGGGGACGGCGCAGGCAGCGTGGCTGCTCCAGGTGGGCTCCCCTGGGCACTTGGACTCTGCCGTCGGGAAGGGGCCAAGGTGAACAGCCCTGCATGGGCTCTGGTAAGGGCCAGACATGGACAGGGAGACCGGGTCCTGCCTGGCCCTGTGGCCTGAGCTTCCCTTGCCCACCTGTAAGACCCAGGGGTGTGGTGTGGGCAGTGCCCAGCACCCTTTCAAGATGCCAAACACATGAGGGCCTGCTCCCCACTCTACCCCAGCAGCGTGGGGCGCCATGGGTGAGAGGAAAGAAAACCCGAGCTGGAACCTTGGTCCTGCCCTCTGGGGCTGCCTGGTCTTGAAATCTACAGGCTGTTACTTCTCTGCCTCTGTGTCCTTGTCTATAAAACGTCCCCATGCGAGTGGCACCATGGCAAGGTGGACAAAACTCCAGGTGGGGCCTGATGGCTGACATTCCCATTCCAGGTCTGCTGCCCTCTCACTGTGTGGCCTCAGGCAAGTTCCTCAGCCTCTCTGTGCCTCAGTCTCTTCCCCTGTAAAACAGGCACAGCAGAGCATCCTCCTTGTAGCATAACTGTGAGGAACAAATGACCCTTCCTCCAGAATGTCTTGGACAGTGCCTAGTCCACATTATGACTCTTACCTTCTCTGCCTGCCTCCTAGGTGGGTGGGAGGTCGCAAGGGGCCAGAGTGTATGAATGGCTGAGCAAATGAGGCAAACGACGTGGGTGGTCACTGGGAGCGGGCATGCTTCGCAAAGCCAGCTGGGGAAGGAAACTTGAATAGCGCCCTGATCGACAGGTCTGCCAACTCTCACCTGAACCGACCGGGTGGCTCTTCCATGCAGAATGGGGCAACTTCTTGGAGACCCTCCCAAAGGACCAGCACCAGAGGCCCTTCAACTTGCCGGGATCGTGCACTGTCTCCGTTATCATCTGTTGCGTAACAAACATCCCCCAGCTTAGTGGCTTTAAACAACAGCAGCCTGTTATTGCTTACAATTCCATGGCTTGGAAATCTGGCAGAATCTTCTGTGGCCTCTCCTGGGCTCACTCACGTGGCTGCAGTTGCCCAACAGCTCAGCTGGGGCTAGAGGTTCCGAGATGGGTGGGGGGTGCTGGCTCTTGGCTGGGGGCCGTGGTTCTCTTCTACATGGCCTTTCACTCTCCAGCAGGGTGGTCTCAGGATCATGTTCCGAGGGGTCAGTAATGGAAGCTCCAAGGCCACTTAAGGCCTTGCCCCAGAAGTTCTTCATTGTCACTTCCAGCATATTCTACCAGCCAAAGCAGGTCATAAGGTGTCCAGATTCAGAGGATGGGGAAATAGCCTCCAGCTCTTGATGGGAGCAACTTCAAAGCCACGTGGCAAAGGGCTGTGGCTACAAGGACAGGAGGAATTACAGCTGTATCTTTGCAAACCGTCTATCCTTTCATGGGTCTGGAGAGCACTGCAGACTCTCCCTTGTTCAAACACAACATTTTTAGGACATTCACATGCCCCATCCATGGAACCCTTCACACTGGCAGGTTCCTCCTGAGCTAATCTGCTTCTTGGCATCAGGGTGCAGAGATCAAGCTGAGGTCTTATTGTTATTGTTATTGGAAGTCTGTCACAGTCACCATTGCTGTGTAACAAGCCACCCCCCAATTCAGTGGCATACAGCAACTGTTTCCTTATGCTCACAGATTCTGTGGGCCAGGAATTTGGACAGGCTCCAGCAGGGATGACAGGTCCCAATGTCCGACTGGAAAGACTGGAAGCCTGAAGGCAACTCAATGGCTGGGGACAGGAATCACCTGGAGGCTCCTTCACTCATGCCCCCATCTGGTACCTGGACAGGGGTGCCTGGAAAGCTGGATTCTGCTGGGTCTGTCGACTAGAGCATCTGCGAGCTGCCCCGCTGGTGGCTCGAGCTTCCTCCAACATGGGCTGCAGGATTCTAAGAAGGTGTCCAGGGCAAGAATTCCAAGAGAACAAGGCAGAGGCTGCAGCTCCCTTCCTGACTGTGCCTCGGAGGTCACGCAGCATCATTTCCACCGCATTCTGTTGGTCACAAGCAAGACACAAGCCCGCCCAGGTCCTGGGGAGGGGATAAAGTCCACCCCCGCCCCCGCCAAAGCTCTCACAGCCATTTTTTAAGCCTCTGTGAAGACTATTCTCAGAGGCAGCAGAGAAAGCAAGGCAGGCTCTGGGGACGCCTCAGGCACAGCCTGCCCCAGTAGAGCACAGCCTTGGGGTGTCTGTCCGGGTTTGAGCCCCAGCCCCACCATTCACAGCTCCAGATTTCAGCACGTCACTTGTCTCCACCCTCAGTCCCATTCTGGGCTGTGCACTTCTCGTGCCTTCTCCCTCTAATCCTTCCCCGGAGAAGAGAACTACCCTTAGCTCCATTTTGCCCAATGAGGGTGGAGACAAGTGACGTGCCAAAACCTGGAGCCGAGAATCGCCGCGGCGGGGACATCTGGGCGCGTCCCTGCTCCTTTGCACGGTCAGCCATCCACCCTTCACCCAAACCTTTTTTGGATAAAGGTTCAGCTTCAAAGAGGCTCCATGGACCCAACAAAAGGACCTTTTGCCTGGCAGATGGTCCACACAGAACTGCTCCGGACCCCAGTCCCCCGCCTGTGTGGACAACATAAGTGCTCTCCGTTTCAGGAGCTTGGGGGGCCAGGGGCGACCTGTGAGAAGCCGGAGGCAAGTCTCCTCCACTTTATCGACGAGGCAGCGAAGGTTTGGGGGAGCAAAGTGACTCGTCGAAGGTCACCTGGCCACTGGGAGGAGGCACCAGGACTCGGAACCACCTGTGACACCGAAGCCCCGGCTCGCAGCGCTGGGCCCTCCTGCCCCGGGAGAGCCGCCCGTCAGCCGACAAGGCTCAGCGACGCAGAGCCATTGTCATGGACAGGGGTCGTGGGGTCCTACAGGGCAGACGCTGCACCAGACGCCCTTGGCGGAAGCCCCCCTCGTTCCTGACAGCCCTGTCGGGTGGGTCTGCTCAGCCTCCACTGAGCAGACAAGGAGCCGGAGGTGAGGCCAGGCTGGAAGCTGCACTCCTGACCCCACAGCTCGTGGTCTTCAGGCCGGGCCACGCCGCCCTCGTGTACGGCAGATGGACGGGTGCGATGATTTAGAAGCGCAGAACAAGCAGAGGCTCTGCAGGACACAGGGCGGCAGATCCGGGACGTTAGGCGTTTGTGCCACAGACGGGCGCACGCGGAGGCAGCCGCTGTAAGCTGCCCTTCACTTACCGACCATGTTTCCACATGGGCTCAGCAGTTGCAACAAACGTACCACACCCATGCCAGATGTCAATAACAGGGGAAACTGGAGGCGGGGCTGGAGAGGGGGCACATGGGAACTCTCTGCACTTTCTGCATAATTTTTCCATGAATCTAAAACTACAAAAAAACTATTTAAAAAAAGGAAAATAATATTCCAAAGAATCATCATAAAACTAGTGCATTCGCCTGCATGCCCATCGACCATGCACCCTCACAGCGCCCCACTGAGACGGGTGCTCTGAGGATCACCATTTTACAGATGTGGAAACTGAGGCACAGAGTCTAAATAGTTAGCTGGAGGGCCACAGCCAAGGGAATCCATCTGCATTTATTCCACCTGGTCCAGGTGCCACTTCTGGGCAGGTGGAAAGGTTGTCTTGCATCTCCTGCTTCAGCTTTCGGTCTCCCTGTCCACACCGGCTCGGCCCCCTCAGGCTCTTTCCTTCTGGCAAGGCCTCCTAGCTGCTGAGGGCCCTGAGCTTGGTATCCCCCTCCCCCCCCCACTGATTCACCAGGACCTGCCCTGGAGGCCTGCCAAGCGCCCCTCTGCCTGGAAACTTCTAGCCAGAGCAGCCCCTGGTGCATCCCCGTGGGAAGTCTAGGAATGGAGAGCAGGTGAGGGGCCGACGGCCGGCCCCCACCCTCCAAGCCCTGAGACGGCAGCCCTGCTCAATGTCACCCTTAAGAGTCTGGGGTCACAGGCCAGTCCTCCCGCCGTAATGGAATAGTCCTCCAGGGAGCGCGGCCTCCGTGCAGCGGGCGAGCCTGGGGCGTCGGAGCCGCCTTACCCCCCCGCCCCCGGCTTCCCCATTGTTGCGATTCCCACTTAAAATATCAAAGCGGCGGGCCCACAATGCCCCCTGAAAGCTGAGTCACCCAGGTTTTGTGACACCACCAAACCCTCCTGCCGTCTCGCCCGAGCCCGGGGCTCCCAGCCGCAGATGAAAAGGGAAGCCCCGGCTACGGGCGGGACGCACAGAGGCCCGGCACGACATAAAGGAGCCTTGTTCCCAAATCAATAGGACCCGAACACAAAGGAGGCAGGAGAAAGGGCTGGGGCGGCAGGGCCAGCCTGCCAGGCTACCCGGCCCCCGGCTGGCACGAGGAGCCCCTCCTGCCCGCCTCTGTGGCATCCTTGCAGCCCTGGATTTTTCCAGAAGCCCTGCCGTGGGAGGAAGAGATGGTGGCGTTAGGGTCACGCCCATAGCCAAGCAGCTGCCCCCTCCAGAGCCTGGCACCCAAATACGAAACGGAACGCCCATAGGCATCCTGCCGCCAGGTCCCCAGCATTTGGCAAACTCTGTGCTATATGCCTGACTCAAGTCATTTCTCCAAATTTTCAAAACCAATCTGAGAGCAGCACTGTAGTCATAGCTCCCATTTTACAGATGAGGAAACTGAGGCCTGGGGAGGCTCCAGAGATGTCACCCACTGGGAAGCTGGGTGGTCAGAATCTAAACACATGTAATTGGATTCCAGGACCTGGGCCCAGAACCAGGCGGCCAGGCAGGCTCCCACGCAGAGGGGCCAGGGCGCCAGGGCGCCGTGCCTGCCAGCCAGAGCCAAGCCTGGGCGGCCGGGGCCTCTGCCAGTGCCCAACCTACGCTGCAGCCCAGGCCGAGGCCGACATCTGCCCAGAGAATGGACTCCTAAGTCAGTGCTCCTACGTGCCCACCTGCACAGACTTGCCGTGGGAATTGGCCCTCTGATGAAAATGAGCTGCTGGCAGCTAAGGGAAGAGCCCTGAAGCCCGGCCCGGCCAAGTAAAGTGTGGCTGAGGCCAGGGCTGACCTGGAGACCCCGGGCTGTGACTTCAGGGCACAGGGACAGGCTGCCTGGGCTGGGATCCCAGCTCTGCCACTTAACACCTGGGGAGCCACGGGCAAGAGAGGAAACGGCTACACCATAGTATTCAAATTCACAAAATGGAGCTGTTGACAGTGAGGGGTGCCCTGAGCCTATGAGGACAGTATCGGCCGTAGACGTGGCCCCGCTTCTGGCCTGTCCTGAGCTCTCAGGCATGGGGCAGCAGGCCTGGGTCTGACCTCAGCCCACATGTCAGCCTTGGGGGCTCTGACGGTCAGTCTAGGGTCCACCTGGCCAGGCCAGAGTGCCCGGTGTTCAGTCTGACGAGGGTCTCGGTGTCGCTGTGAAGGTGTTCTGTAGATGTGGCTGACGTCAGCATCTGCAGTCAGACGCCTTAAGTCACGGTTTTCCTGAGCAATGGGGGCCTCTTCCAATCAGCTGATGGCCTTCAGAGCAAAACTGAGGTTTCCCAAGGAAGAAGAAATTCTCTCTGAAAATTGCAGCCCCAGCTCTTCCCCAGAGTTCTAGACTGCCGGGCTGCCCTGCAGAGTTCAAACTTGCTGCTCCCACGATTGTGTAAGCCATTGACATAAATCTCCTGATGTGTACACATACATTATACTTAATATATGCATGTGTAATATATATCATACGTTATGCTCAGACACACACGCATACCGTGCAGATATTTATACATATGCTTATGTGTGTACAGACACTTATGCAGTTACGTGTCTTCACACATACATTATACTCACGCATGTACCTGTCTCATCCGTCTGTGCTCACGCCTGCATATACAGTGCACACTCTTATATGTGTGCACACATGTACACACATACTCACACATGTGCATATAGACACACTATGCACATGCAAATACATTCATACGTAGACCGTGCTTTTACACATGTGTACATACACAGACACGTAACATACACGTGGTCATGCACACACATGTGCGTGCTCACGTACTGTACATGTAACTCCCACACCTGACACATCGATTCATGTGTTACACATAAACTCAGACACACGCATACACAGACACCATACATGTATCTTTATACTTGTGCACATGCACACACCTATGCACACACTTACTCTTATACATATAATACACACTTTCCTGCTGGTTCTGTTTCTCTGGAGAACCCTGACTGATAAAGTCCAGAAGGACATCAGAATTCCCTTTTTTACGTACAGAAACACAGACACAGGAGGCGAAGCAGCCCCTCTGCCCAGAGGGCTCCACACTCCAGGCTCTCACCCCAGGGAGAGCTAGTCTTTAACACCTCACACCCCGTCCTTTCCATCTCCACTTGATCCCCAAGGCAGCCCACCCCCAGCGAACCAGGCTTGCACCCGCCCGCCAGCCCCACGAGGCCCGAGTCACCCAGCACGGTGAGGCAGAGGTCAGGTAGGTGCCTGCATCCTCGGATTCCAGACCCCATGTGCCTCAGCTGCGCGTGGAGCAGTGGAGCCAGGACCCGGGACCTGAGTCATGCCCCATGAGGCCCCGTGTGCCGCTTCCCCAGGACCCGAGTCATGCCCCATGAGGCCCCGTGTGCCGCTTCCCCCACTGCGCAGCTCAGTCTTCTGCGGCTCAGCATGCAAGAGGAAGGTCCCACAGTAGCCTCC
>JAQZBX010069030.1:0-15697 GCA_029593785.1 Cabassous unicinctus | reverse complement strand
TTAAAGAAGCTTTAGATTACATAAATGTTACATAAAAAAATATAAGGGATTCCCATATTACCCCCTCCCTCCCCCTCCCACACTTTCCCACATTAACAACATTCTTCATTAGTGTGGTACTTTTGTCACAATTGATGAACACATATTGAAGCATTGCTACTAACCGTGGACTACAGTTTACAATATAGTTTACACTCTGTCCTGCACGTTTGTAGGTTATGGCAAAATGAACAATGGCCCTGTATCCGTCACTGCAATGTCATGCCAGGACAACTCCAATGTCCCGAAAATGCCCCCATATTACACCTATTCTTCCCTCTCCCATCCCTCAGAACCTCTGGTGGCCATTTGATCTTCTTAATTAACCAGGGATAAACTAAACTAAAATAATTAGCATGGGAATAAGCAAATTCATCAAACCATTTCCAGTGTCCCCTGCCTTTCTATTCCGGTAATTCTGTCTTAACAAACTCATGACACTATATCATGACCAAAGACCACTTTTCCTAATTAATTCTGGCGTGTGAACAAGGAGCTCCCATTTGAAAAATATAGCAATATATCTTTTACCTGCTATTAGTTTTGATGAGATGTCTGAGATAAGATGTTTTTCTTTTCTTTTTTAGGAGGTACTGGGGTTGAACCTGGGACCTTGTACGTGCAAAGCAGGCACTCAACCACTGAACTACACCCACTCCCTGAGATAGGATTTTAATAAAGAAAAGAGTGAACTTCCAGATAATAAAAAAACAACAACAACAGAGACTTTGTTTCATTGATTTTTTTTTAAAAAAGTTTGTAATTTAAAAATTTTTGTTGAGTAATAACACATATAGTAAAGTCTTAAGTGTATAGCTTGATGAGTTTTTATTTATGAAAGATACCTCTATAACCACCATCCAGATCAATATATGAACATTTCCAGTAAAATAAAAGCCCCTCATTTAACTTCCTCTGCTATGCTGATCTCCATGATCATGAATTAGTTTTGCTTGATTCTGACCTTCATATAAATGGAATCATACAGTAAATATTCTTTTTAAAGCAATTCTATTGAGATATATTCACATGAAATATTCTTTTGTATGTGGCTTCTTTCACTGTACATTAAGTTTGAAAGATTAATTCATGTAGTTGCATATAATAGTAGTATTTCTACTATTTTCTGTGTGTAATGTGCCAGTGTATGAATATACATGAATTGATTATCCGTGGATGGATATTTGAGTTGTTTTCAATTTTTACCTTTATGAATAAAATTACTATTCACATTCTTGAACATATTTGATATATACCCAGGAGTGGAATTGCTAGGTCATAAGAAATGTATATGTTGAGTTTTAGCAGATACTGTCAATTTTCCAAAGAAGGTATACCAATTTGCACTCCCATCAGCAATGTATAAGAGATCCATACAACTGATTTTTTTTGAGCAGCCTTTTTCTTTTTTTCATATATATTTTTAATAGAAGTTGTGAACTTACACAACTACCATGAATATGTGTAGAATTCCTACACAACAACCCTTCACCAACACACCACACTGTTGTCATACAACTGATTTTTAAGTGGAGTTCAAAATCTGTAATAAATGTTGCCAGTAAGAAATATTACATTATCTTACTACAGTTAAAGTCCTTAATAGGAAATAGGGATTATCAGCAGGTTATCTAAAAATCAATTCTAGTTACCGTCTTAGAGCCCCTCTTTAGATTTTAGCACCAAACCTCATTTTCTAGTGTAGGGGTTCTCAACCCTGGCCACACAATGGAATCAATGGAGAGCTTATGTAGAACATACTGCTGCTTGGGGTCCCACTGGATGGCAATTAAATCAGAATCTCTAGAGGTGGGGCGGGGCTATTAGTAATTTTATAGAGGCTGGCAAGTCTAAAGGGTGGCTATGCTTGAAAACTAATGTATTAGTATTTTGATCAATTCCTTTGTTTAAAGAGGCTCTCTTAGTGTTGCTGTATGTTCTTGGTTTGAGTGAATATATACACACAATTTATATATACAATAAATATACATTCACATATGCATATGTGTATTTGTGTTCCTGAAGGAATTAATAGAAAAACAATTTTTTAAAAGAAGTTGAAGGAATCTGTTCACAGCATATTGATTACTAGTTCAATATGCTGAATAAGCTACTTGGGGTTTTCCAGAAATTTTTTTCAGGTTACAATTCAGCACTCACTTCCTAAACTGGGATGGCAGCCACTGTAGCCACCATATTGATTGGACCTACCCAGGCTTAGGGAAACAGAACCAAGAAATCACCTAGATAACCCAAGACTTAAATACAAGCTTCAAAAGAGGAGGCTAACTTTTTGTTGTACAATTTTCTTAGCTGGTCAAGTGCTTCATTTGAATTCCCCAAAATTTTTGTTTCTATTCTGCATCTGCCTTGAGGAAATACTGTAAAGCATTTCCTGTTTCTATTGATCATATATACTCAGGCTTTTTTATATAAATACAAATAGCAGGTGTTGATGTGGAACAGTAGACTTGAAGGGCAGACTTATTTTCTTTTAATCCAAATATTCCACATTGGCTGTTTCTGTTCCTGTGGAATTGCTGAGCCCTTCACTGTACTTGTTGCTAGACAGACCTGATCTTAGTGTCGCATTTGCTGGATCCCCCTGAGACTGTTAAATGAGTAATTCAGGCACAGTTCCCATTTGCTTGATATGCATGGATGACACTGGTGACCCTGGTCCCCTAATCTCCTTGCATTATCCATGAGATTGCTATATTACTCTGTTTCATTTTGCCTGTGGAAATCTGTTCACTAAAGTTATGGGAGCAAAATGGGTACAGCCATACAAATTGCTTTTATTCATGACAAAATTAAGAAATGACAAGAAATGAACTACAATGATCTAAGCTGCCCGCTTGATAGTCTCAGATATCCATTTGAGGTGTTTCTTTGAGAGAAGAGTATAGATGCCGGGTCCTTGTGGGTCTCCGCATTTCTCTGGACAGCCAAAGGCAGTAATGCCTCTGAAAATACCTTCACATATCAGAGGGCTTCCAGAATCTCCCTGGGGGAAAAGAAGAAGGGTGGTGGGGATCAGTGTCGAATATGACCACTGGTGAAATGGAAGAAATTCTACAGCATTTAATATGGAGTTAAGACCAATCTTGACTTAAGTGAAAATTAGTGCTTAAAAATCAGACTGTTTGGAAATATTTTAATATTTTAATTGGTTTATTTATGAGCCAGTAAAATAAAAATGAAAATTGTATTACAGTTTCTGTTATCAACAAATTAGGATACTTATATGACCTTCCTGTTTATTTGTCATTTTCTCAAAATGCTCAATACCTCAAGGGGTAAAAGAGTTAAATTCAGATGGGACCTTGAGGCAAAGAGTGAAAACCACCAAACTGTTTTCTAGGTCCTCCAACAGATAACTGTCTTCTTTTTCACAAAGAAACAAAACCAAAGCAACCTTTCCTTCCACCTCACTCCTCTCAGGCAAAAAGTGCCCCTCACAAGTCTCCTCTGATGATGCTAGCTGGAAGCTCCAGGAAACCAGCGACTACTCTAAGGCTTTAACTCCACAGGAGAGAGACTTCAGTTAGCTGTAGGTTGCTACTTTGTTCTCCTGACTGTGCCATCTAATATGTAACCTTGTACTTTCTCATGGAACTCTAAAATGGGCATATTTAAATGTATTTGAAGTCTGGAGGCTGGATTAGCTGACTCACTGCTATGACTTTAGGGAAGACTGGTGGTCTTAAGTGGAGGGCCAGTGAGGCATGTATATAAAGCTCTGCAGACCTACGACCCTGAGCCACCAGTTCTGTCCCAGTGATGTGAAGACACCAATGAGCTGCCTCTTTGTGAACCATGTGAACCATGTGAGAACTTAGCAGCCCCCTTGGGCAAGCGTATTTCCCCTGCCAGATACAGTGCCTGAGATTCTCAGAATTAGACCTTAGGTCAATTCCAAGGCATCTGGGGCAGTGAGAGAATGGGGAAAGGACTGCTAAGGTTTGATGGTAGAGGGGTGGCTGGCAGGAGGGGGACTAGCATTTTGGGCTGCTGCTGTGGCCTCTGGATGTTGTATGCGGCTTCCTGGATGCCCAGATTGGTGGAGGAGGGGAAGGGAAGGGTGAGGGAGGGCAAAGAAGAGAAAGTGGGAAGATCCTGAAGACAAACTTGGTCTTTTCTTGGGATTTGCCTAGCCTTAGTCCTGAAGGCAAGGCACACACATTCTGCTGATGTTTAGACAAGCTCCTAGGAAAGGCTGAGACCTTTGGATCTCTCAATCCCTGATAACTCCCCAGCCATGAACACTGCACACTATGGTGCCTTTGGGAAAGGTGAGAAATGAGATTAAACAAATGTAAAGAGTTTCTATTACATCTATTTTTAAGCAGGTTCCTGCCCCACCCCTTCTCAGGAGGCTTGCAGATCCCCTGGTGTGGGTCATGCCTGGAAGCTGTTTCCTGGGATTGAGCTTGGCTCCAGGAATGTGTGGGATCCAGCCAAGATACTCAGCCAGGCTTGGGAATTACAGGCATTTCAAATTTCCTTGTTTAAATGGCAGAGGGAGGTGTTGAGTTGGGGAAAAGGGCACAGAAGGCCCTAGAGGTACTCTGACTTCAGCTTTCCTGAGCGTTACATGTTTTCAAGTTTAGATCTTTGTACGTCAGTATCAAAATGAGAAAAAGAAGAAATACCATTTCTCAGTGGCTTTTAACATAAAACTTCTTATTTTTGACCATCAGCATGCTTGATATTTTAAATATATAAATATTTGACTGGGGTTCTATCAAGACCGCATTCAAAAAAGTACAAGGACCCCACAGAAGCCAATACCATGGCCAGACAAAGCATTACACTATCTTTTCTATATCCGCATGATTTAATCCAACAGCTAAAATATCAGACCTTATTTTACTTACATTACACGTGTCTTTTCCACCTTGGGGGTTTCTAGCACAAATCATATTCAGTGCAATCTCAGGACTATAATTATAGTGCTTTTCATCATTGCAGCTTTTTCTGTCTATGATGGTGACATTGACTTCTCTCAGAGTGTCTGAAGTCTTAGGTGGCTTATTTTGAACCATCCCCCACCCTGCAACTTTACACTGTGTTCCTGGTTTTACATCTTCCTCATTTTTAGGTAGTTGAAGTATAGAGACATTTTTATTTATTGTTGCTTTTCTGTTCAGCTGTTGGAAGACATGCACAAACAGTTAACAAAATATGATAATTAAAATACCCATATTTTAACTTAAATTCTAGCCCAACCTTAAGGGACCCTCCCCCCAAGTGAGTCTGTAGTTTTAGGGTCACAGAGGCAAGGTTTCCATTTAGGTGGCCAGATTGTAGAAGGTTCTATGATATTTTAAAAAGACAATCAAAAGTATGTACCTCTAGAAGTTTAAGATCACCCTCGTGTGTGTCCGGGTCATAGCATGGATAGAGAAACTCCTTCTTAATGAGCATTATCTGTTTTTCTGGCTCATTCTTTGTTTTTGAGTGAGCACCAAGAATGACCTGGGACTTTTTGTTCCTGAGAACAGACATAACAGCATCAACTGGGTTTATTCTTTTAATCAGAAGCAGAACATATTATGTGCTGACCATTTTCATTGTCCCATTTATAAATGTGCTTGTTGTAGAAATATTTCTTTGTAGCTCAGAAAGAAAAAAAAAAAGTGTGCTCTAAAGAGTAAAAGGTGAGATGTTATGAATTTCATTCTATATCCTCACCAGCTTATTTATAACAGGCTAAACTAGGTTCATTGAAAAACATGTAATGAGAGAATTCCATGGCAGCTAGGTCAAGTCTTCGGATCTCTGTTGGGGCTTTAGTGCTGCGCCCCCCTTTAGCTGTGATAGAGAATTATGCTGCAGGTTACTTGAAAAGAAATGTCTCAGTAGTTCAGAGACAGAAGTAAAAGGCACCTGGGTAAGTATGACAGTTGTAGAGTAATGGAACAAAGGGATCTTTGTAAGAGAACAACGAAAGTGTCTTAAATGGGAAAACTTTCAAAAGTAGATTATTCAGCTCAGGACCCTATTTGTATGGTATTGAATGTGTGTATGTGTGTGTGTTGGGGGTGGTCTGAATTCAGAGCCCAGGATTCTTACCTTCATTTTGGTTAACAAAAGCAAAAGACTCTCTGGAATCAACCTAGTATAAAATGCAGATATTCACGCTACTTGTTTTTCCATAGCACTAGCTGGGATCAGTCTTTCTTAAGACATTAGTACAGTGCTTTCCAGTAAAGCCTACTTTAATGATGGGATGTTCTATAAATCTGTATTATCCAATATGGTAGCCACTAGCCACATTTGTCTACTGGGCACTTGGTAGCCACTTGAAATGTGGCTAGTGCAACTGAGAAACTAAATTTATAGATTTACTTAGTTTTCATTAATTTAAATTTACATAGCCACACATGGTTAGTGGCTACCATATTGGATACTAAGATTAAAGGTTTGATTTAGGGTGGGGAAAAGACCAGGCCTGAGAAGAGATTTGATGGTCAACAGGGGTTAAATGTGTGAGAGAAATTCACTAAAGGAGACAGGAAGGCATTCAGAACAAGCTTTCTCTACGTGATAGTTGTGCCTAGGCCCCAGAGGGGCCACTCAAAGTCTTTCCCCTTCCATTAAGTGGCTAATTTTACCTGGCTACACAGTCAGGACCAGAAGCAAAGCCTTGTAGAACCTATATTCAGAGTCTCTATCAGAAATCTACAGAAAGAGCTTGTGGATGCTGCTTCCTCACTGGCCTGATTCTTTGGGGCCATGTCTAGACTTAACTCCCTGTTGGGGTTGAGTAAGTTCCCAAAGATTTAAATCCTATGAAGGTACACATGAGTTTCCTGTAGCTTTAGAGGGATTTTCTGTTTCTATTAATATGCCTGAAAATGAGAATATTCCCACAAACGTTTTTAAAAACCAAAGCACTCACAGGAAACAGTGAGCTGCAGTCAACACCCAGTGTTTTGCGATCAAAGCCCCAGCACAAAGTTTTTCTCCTTTAAGCAGGACCATGTAGGGTCTTGAATGAGGCTGCACTTCATTTCCTCCAATGATTTTTACACAGAAACCTGTTAAATAGAAAAAGGCAGATCAGATCAGTGCCAACCCCAAATAACTCTACATAAAGCTATGTTTCTAAGGTCAGCCATGCTTTTCCAGGTTGGAGAGGAAGTGTGGAGGAAAGCATTTCTTTTTCCTGCTTTTATTCCTTATACATCTTCAGATGCCTGAAGATAAATCCCATTCCCATTGGACTTTCTGAGAGTGTCCTGCTCCTTCATCCTCAGAAGCCATGTCATGAACCATTCCAGAAATTATCAAGCTGGAAATCTGCCACCAACAACCAACCTTGGTCTACATCAATGACCAGTTGCTACAGGAGATGATAGTGGTGCCATCCCCACCTTCTGGCTGAGTACTAATTTGGAGAACAGAGATGCTTTAGAAGCCTGAGAACTGACTTCTCTACCCCAAGGCTTTGCAAAAACATCTCACAAATTGATATTACAACCTTTCAGCCATGACACGAACCATGAGTTCTTTGGTCATTGAGAGACTTCTTCTGGTTATTGAACTCTGCCACAGTCCTCATCCATAAATTGGGAAAATAAAGTCTATTGCCTCTGAAGCTGCTCTTCAGTCTCCAGACCAAATCACATGGTTTAATCTAAGGTCTTTTCCAATGACATAGGGTAGGGGAGGAGAGAAGATGCTACCAGAAGAGAATTCTGCCTCTGTGAAATGTCCTTGAAGTTGGACTAGGATTACAGACCCATTGTTAGACAACACTAAGAACCAGACACAAGGCAAACCATCCTTGCCAATTGAGATGACCTTGTGCCTTTCTCACATATGCTCAGCTTTTCATCTTCTTAGACCAGATGTTCTTGGATTCGCCTAAAATACTTCTCCTGACTCTTGGCTGAGGCTCATGGTTTCTTGAATAGGGCACAGTGCCTCTTACTCCACAACTGAGGATAGCTCATTGCCAAACACAGCAAGGTGTAAAGGATAGAAATAGAAGTCTTTTATAAGGCTTGATGAGGGTGAGGGTAAGGGAAAGAGAGTGACCACAAGGGCTCGCATTTCTAGGAGGGAGTTGGAAAGGTAACATTCTAGGCTCTAGAAATAAAAGGGTAAGGAACCCTATGGAAAGGAAGAGCACTTCACCCACATCCCCATTTTTCCTAGGGTGCATCATGTATGATAGATTCTAAAGATGCATCTTTGCACCTTCTGGGTTGCAGAATAATACACTCAATAGCATTTTCCCTTTTGCAGAGTTCTGTGTTTGGTGAGCACATAGCAGCCTCAGAAATAAGCCCACATCCCTTGCAACCACCACTTGTAGAAAGGCCTGGGTAGGGTTTAGAGCAAGTGGGAATCTTTTCAAAAACTAAAACAATGCTTGGGCCCTACTCAGAATCAAATTAAGCCAGAATGGGAATGGGGCTGGGAGGTCAGTTTTTTTTTTTTAAAAAATGCACCAGATAATTCAAGCTTTGCTTCTCTGTGTCTTTTCTCTTTCTGGGCCCATATTACTCTTTCTGACCACAGGAAACAAAGTAGAGCAGAGAGAGATTTTTTTTTTCTTTCTTTCTGTTGAAAAGATATGATTGGGTTTTAAAAGCTGTTCTGTTTTCACTGTTTTGGAGGATTTAACATGCCTGAATATAGTCAAAGTATGTTGCATTTATGCCTGTCTTTATGTCCCAACTGTCTGTCTTATTATCATTTTTAATTTCTATTTATCTTCAGGTACAAGATAAACCAGAGAACTTCCTCAGGAATTCCTGGCAAGATAGGTTGCTATATCAGTCCCTGCCCACCCTTTGTACCTCCCGAAGTTGACACTCTGGGGTAAAACCTTGCCTGGCTCCACATGGTTTGCCACCCCAGTTCAGCCCAGCCCCAGAGTAATCCTCATTCCCTAGAAGATTCTTCAAGAAAAATCTAGAGCTACCCAGGGGCTATTATCCTTCCAGTGATAATGCCATAATTTTACAGCATTTCAAACTGGCGCATGAGAAGCTCAAACGAAAACCAGGAATGTTGTCTACCATTTGGTACACCAAAGAAGTAGCTTAATAAAAAAATACTATAACACTCCAAAAGACTTGATATGGGGACTTTCACAATATCCTAATGTATTCCCAAGGAGATGCTAGCTTAGAGAAATAATTACGAAAATTCAAATCACTCCTGATTTATTTTGATTTCTAGGTCAGGTTTGTCTTGTCTTTAAAACTATGTACATTCTGCAGCAAAAAAAATGCTTAACTGACTCAGGCACTGCTTTTCCTTTCCTGAAAGGTATTACTTGTTTTCCTAAGTCAAGGGCTTTTTTTTTTGTTGTTTGCTTGCTTGTTTTTACACTGTCTTTTTTTTTTGTGTGTGGCAATTTTCAAGCTATAAAGAAGTAACAATAAGCACCGGTGGTTCTATTTTCTTTTGTAAAGAACTGAAAGAAGAAAGGCGAATGTTTTTCCTTCTAAAATATGCATTTTTAGCAGCCAAGAAAGAATGCTAAATGTTTTATGACTAGGGGAAAAGATCTTCTTTTAGTATACTTAGCTAATATTACTAAAGTTTCATTGAAAGCTTACTCCATTGTGCTTAATGGTTATAATGGAAATGAGAAGAATCAGTCTTACCTTCAGGAATTAGCAGGAGAAAAAGGGCAATCGAAAGAGAGAATGCCAGAAATGTACAGGAGTTCCTCTTCGTGCCTGGTGTCTCCATGTCAACCACCATGAAATGCTGTTTTCTGTTCTTGACCCCTTCTAGTCTATATATTGAGAGTACTAAGGATGTGGTTTCCTTTCTTTACTTCCAGTTTCAAGAAGGAATTGAAACAAGTGAGAACAGTGAGTAATTGCTCATCACCAGCAGGTAAGTTTTCCCCTTCTAGGACTGCTAAGTGGAATCTTGTAATTCAACAGGTTGATTGGGGCAAGTGAGCCTTGTTGTCATTAGAACTTGGTACATGAGAAGGGACTGTAAAAGTGGAGTAGAATATCTCAGTAGATTTCAATGACTCTCGTTTTCATCATCAGCAATATTGTCCTCAGTATTCATGAATGGAAGCTCTTTTAAGACTTAAATTAGAGTTTTAGAAAATGATAAAAAAACTGGTCCCCAGCCACATTTCTTTCTAGCTATCTCCTTGGGTTACTTAAGTATTGATAGGTCAAGCGGTGTGGAGAAGCAGGAGGGAACCTTATTTAGTGGAAAGCTTCAACCCTGATTTTCCCTCTCCACTTTGTGGAGAATGGTTGATTGAGCTCCTGCATAGAGTTTGTGGCAGGTGTGGCCATGTGGGCTGCTGGGAGTAGAGGGCGTTGGCTCTTCCTGGCACTCTTACTAGGCTTCCCCAGTTAGTTTTGCAACTTTAAAAACATGAAATTCTCACTGGGTTTCTTTTTCTTCCTTTCCTTCTGGCCCTCCATCTCTCCCCTCTGCCTTCCTTCTTCCTGCCTTCTCTCCTGGATTAGCTGAGAGGAAAATGGGGGTCAAATATGGTTATTTTGTTCCAGTATTGGAGAATATCTCACTCTTAGTAAGAATTTCAGTTTCTCAGGGAAGAGTATTCAGTACGCTTTCTATTAAAAATATCTTTAGCACTTATTTCTGAGTTGACGATGTGGTCTTTATTATGATACATGTGGTCAAATGTTCAGTCAAGGTGTTTCAGGTTAACGCCCTGATGACTTCAGACCTAGTGGTTACATTTTCCAGAAATCACATGACCTTAGAAGGGAGCCCTACTGAGACCCCTGTGTTTCCTTTTCTTAGGTATTACTAGTGCATTAAAGATTAATCATTTTCAGTAACAGCTGTGGGTTACCCTGCTTTGGGTTTGGGTGAGTAATTTTAATGTAGGCTTAAATCAAATTTTCACTGACTATACCTACTGAAAAATCTCTTAAAGGAGATATTGCCAATTTTGTTTCTTTTCATGTGAATTTGATTGCTATTCCTCTATTTATGTTGACTTTTAACAGCTTTACTGAGATAAACTTTAGATCCCATAAGTTCACCATTTAAAGTGCACAGTTGAACAGTTTTTAGTGTATCTACAGAGTTGTGCAACCATCACAATAATCTAATTTTTGAACATTTTCATCACTCCCAAAGAAGCCTTGTACCCATTAGCAGTCATTCCCCATTGCCTCCACCATACTACCCTTCCTACCCAGCCATAAGCAACCCTAATCTACTTTCAGAAACTATGGATTTGCCTATTCTGGACATTTCATATACATGGAATCATAAAATATGTGGTCTTTTGTTACTGACTTCTTTTACTTAGCTTAATGCTTTTGAAGTTCACTCCTCCTTTTGGAACTAAGACCTGTAGACCTGCAGACCAGCAGAGCTTAAGGTTGCAGGGACAGGAAGCAAAAATTTTCCTGGTAGATCAATAGGGGTAATAATGAGTGGTGCCACTCCCATTTCCAGCCCTTGATTTCTGGACCTGTGAATCCTGGCTGTGGGAGAAACAGCACCATAGAGTGGACATGCTGATTTTGGGTATACATAGCCTCTTGGAGAACATTGCCCCAGCCCTGCAAAGTATTGCGACCTAATTAGGTCCATAATTGAATTGAGTCTTCAAAAGGGCATTACACTGTTCTGTCAATCAAGCTGCTTCAGGATGATGGGAAACATGGTAAGACCAGTGAATTCACAAGTGTGTGCCCATTCCTACATATCATTTGCTGTGAAGTGGGTTCTTTGATTAGAAGCAATGCTGTGTGGAATACCATGGCAGTGGATAAGTCCACGGATGGTAGTTTTGGAAGAAGCGTTGAGTGCAGGGATGACAAACCCACATCTGGAGTTTGTGTCTATTCTAGTTAGAACAAATCACTGCCTCTTCCATGATGGAAGTGGTCCAATGTAGCCAATTGGCCACAAGGTAGCAGGCTGATCACCTCAGGGAATGGGCCTCTGCTGCTGGCAGATTGGACAATCAGCAGTGGTTGTTGCCAAGTAAGCCTTGGTGAGGGGAAGTCCATGTTGCTGAGTCCATGCATAACCTCTGTCCTTACCACCATGGCCATTTTGTTCATGAGCCCATTGGGCAATGACAGGAGTGGCTGGGGAAAGAGCCTGAGCAGTAGCCACAGAGCGTCTTCTTATCCACTTGATTACTAAAATCTTCCTCTGCTGAAGTCACTCTCTAGTGAGCATTCATGTGGGACACAAATATTTTCATGTTTTTTGTCCACTCAGAAAGGTCTATCCACATATCTCTTCGCCAGCCCTCTTTGTCATCAATTTTCCAATCATATTCCTTCCAAGTCCCTGTCCATCCAGCCAAACCATTGGCAACAGCCCATGAATCAGTGTACAAATGCACCTCTGGCCATTTCTCCTTCCAAGCAAAATGAACAGCCAGGTGCACTGCTCAAAGTTCAGCCCACTGGGAGGATTATCCCTCACCACTGTCCTTCAGGGATGTCCCAGAAAGGGGCTGCAGCACTGCTGCTGCCCATTTTGTGGTATCTGCATATTGTTCAGAACAGTCTGTAAACCAGGCCCGAGTTTTTCTTCCTCAGTCAACTGACTGTAAGGAATTCCCCAAGAGGTCATAGCTGTGGGCTGAGAAAGAGAAGGTAACATGGCAGAGGTGGTAACCATGGACCTTTGGGCCACCTCCTCATGTAACTTACTTGTGCCTTCAGGACCTGCTCAAGTCCTATCTCATATATACCACTTCCACTTTATAATGGGGTGCTGCTGTGCATGCCCAACTTTATGGTTTGGTGAATCAGATAATACCCAGCTCATGATAGGCAACTCAGGTCTCATGGTAACTTGGTAGACCATGGCTAAGCATTCAGTCTCTACTAAGGCCCAGTAGCAGGCCAAAAGCTGTTTCTCAAAAGGAGGATAGTTACCTACAGAGGATGGCAGGACTTTGCTCCAAAATCCCAAGTGTGATTCTCCTATAGGGGTCTGCCAAAGGCTTCAGATGGCATCTCTATTTGCCACTGACACTTCCAGCACATTGGCTGTGCTGGATAATATGGCCCAAGTGGTAGTGCAGCTTGTACAGCAGCCTGGACTTGTGGTAGAGCCTCCTCTTGTTCTGGTCCCCACTAAAAACTAGCAGGTTTTGGTCACTTGGTAAATGGGCTGGAGTAGCACACTCAGATGATGAATATGTTGTCTCCCAAATATCAAGAAGCCAACTAAGCATTGTGCCTCTCTTTTTGTCACAGGAGGGGCCAGATGCAACAGCTTATCCTTCACTTTAGAAGGGATTTCTTGATATGCACTATACCACTGGACATCTAAAAATTTCCCTGAGGTGGAGGGCCCCTGTACTTTTGTTGGATTTATCTCCCATCCTCTCTCATGCAAATGCCTTACTAATAAGTCTAGAGTAGTTGCTACTTCTTGCTCACTAGGTCTAATCAGCAAGATATCAATGTAACGGACCAGTGTGATGTTCTGTGGGAGGGAGAGATGATCAAGGTCTCTGTGGACAATATTATGGCTTAGGGCTGGAGAGCTGACATACCCCTGAGGTAGGACATTGGAGGTATATTGCTGGCCTTGCCAGCTGAAAGAAAACTGTTTCTGGTGGTCTTTACTAATGGCAATTGAGAAAAAAGCATTTGCCAGGTCAATATCTGCATACCAGGCATCATGGCATGTGTTGACTTGCTCAAGCAATGATACCACATCTGGGACAGCAGCTGCAATGGGAGTCACCACCTGGTTAAATTTAAAATAATCCACTGTCATCTTCCAAGATCCATCTGTTTTCTGCACAGGCCAAGTAGGAGAGTTGAATGGGGATGTGGTGGGAATTGCCACCCCTGCATCCTTAAAGTCCTTGATGATCTCTGTAATCCCTCCAGGATGGCATTGATCTCTGTAATCCCTCCAGGAATTCAGTTTTGCTTTTGATTTACTATTTTGCTAGGTATGGGGAGTTCTAGTGCTTCCCCTTGGCCGTTCCTACCATAATAACCTTTACTCCACAAGTCAGGGATCCAATGTGGGGATTCTGCCAGTGCTGAGTATGTCCATTCCAATTAAGCATTCTGTTTTGTTTTTTTTTACCGGGAGGTCCCGGGGATCGAACCCAGGTCCCTCCATATGGCAGATGGACGCCCAACCATTTGAGCCACACCTGCCCCCCAATTAAGCATTCTGGAACTGGGGAAATAACCAATGAATGGATCCAGAGACCCACTGGTCCTACTGCGAGACAGACCTGAGCTAAAACTCCACCGATCACCTGACCTCCGTAAGCTCCTACTCTGACTAATGGACCACAATGACGTTTTGGGTCTCCTGGAATTAATGCCACTTCTGAGCCAGTGCCTAATAATCCCTGAAATGTCTGATCATTTCCTTTTCCCCAATGCATGGTTACCTTGGTGTATTAGTCAGCCAAAGGGGTGCTGATGCAAAGTACCAGAAATCTGTTGGCTTTTATAAAGGGTATATATTTGGGGTAAAAGCTTGCAAGACCCTAAAGAGTTCAACTCACGGTACCATAAGAGGTATTTTCTCACCAAAGTCTGTTGCCATGTGTTGAAACAAGATGGATGCCGATCTCTGTGAGGGTTTGGGCTTCCTCTTCCTCTTAAGGCTCTGTGGGCCCAGATTCTTCCTGCAAATCTGAGACTTTTGTTTCTGTTGTAACTCTGTTACTACCACAATGAGATGCTGAGTCTGGTTTCCAGAGATCTCAAGTCTGTGGCTGCATGAAACAAGATTTTCTTTCAGGGCACATACAGAAAAGTTCACATTATTTATGTGGTGGGTGCTTAAGCTGCAAATTTGAAGCCTTCAGCTCCTCCCTTTCTTTTGTAACTGTATCCAGCGTATTTAGGAACAACCAGCCAACATCACCCTAGCTTTTAGCTCCACAAAACTTTGTTAAGGTGTTAAAAATACTCTCACTTAGATCCTTGCCTCTTTTAAGCATGGAAGTAGTCATATCCAGTGGTGATATTTTGTGTATCTCTATTGCCAACTCATGCCATGGACTGTCAGTGGCCTCTTGATTATTAGGAACAGTGTCATTAGTGCCCTTGAATCTAATTGAATAGAGAGCCAATTGCAATAATCCTGGAACCAATTCAGAAATCCCATTTTTAAGATTCTGTTTCTGAAGAACAGCTCCCAGTACCAGGCAATATTAGGGTTCTCTGGAGAAACAGAACTGACAGGATATCTATATCTATCTATCTATCTATCTATCTATCTATCTATCTATCTATCTATCATATGAGATTTTATAAAATTGTCTCATGTAACTATGAGGATGCACAATTTCAAATTCTGTACAGCAGGCTGCAAGCCAGGGACTCCAATGAAGGCTCTTGCTGAATTCCCCAGTAGATGCTGGCTGTCTGAAGTAGAGCTGGGAATTCTCTCTCTGAATGCTGAAATCACTTCCCCTTTTAAGCTCTTCAGCTGACTGGATAAGTCATTACTCATTGCTGACTGCAGTCTCCTCAGTTGATTGTAGATGTAATCAGCCATCTGTGCAATCAACTCACTGATAGATTAAAATCCGTAAAATGTCCTTGTATTACAGTTAGCCCAGTGTGTGGTTGACCAAACAACTGGGCACCATTACATGGCCGAGTTGACACATTAGTCTAACCATCACAGTATGTTATAATTTTAAATTGCTATAAGTACTATA
>JAQZBX010069029.1:0-15649 GCA_029593785.1 Cabassous unicinctus | reverse complement strand
AATTGGCTGGAGTTTGGATAGGTGTTGCTTCATGCTGGAGATCAAATTTAAGTAATCTACAGTTATATAGATCATGTCACCTTTGGGTTGACCACTAGGGGTCACTAAAGAGAGATGGGAGACAATTTCAATCTCTTCTAATTTGGAAGACATGCCAGGTTAGTGCTTCTCAAACTTTAATGTGCATACGAATATTTGTTAAGGAGCAGATTCTGATCCAATAGGCCTGAAATGGGGCCTGAGACTCTACATCTCTATCAAGTTCCCAGGTGACGTTGATGCTGCTGGTGCTAGAGGCAGAGGGCAGGTTTTTTCGGGAAGCTGCTCAGGGACTCAGGATGAAATGTAGCATTAATTCAAACCTCTTGCAGGAAATAGAGATTGCTTTTCATGCAGAATGGAATCCATATTTCTTTTTATTCTCCCTTCCTTCTCTTCCCTCTTCTGCCAGCTCTCCTTGGAGCTCAATGTTCTCAAAGGGATACCTCTCCTGCCATCTCTTATTATAACTTGTTCTCATGAAATCTAGCTTGGTGGCATTGATATTTATTTATGAAATAAACATTAGAGAACCAGAATTATTGCAAATATTTGAATGCATATTTCTTCTGAAGAATTTCTCTCTTTTTGCAGATATTATGTTTTGTGTAAATAAATTCAGCCAGGTTTGAGTAATTCTGGTTCTGGTTGAGCTAAGCCAGAATAGATGGGTGGCATTGTGTGTCTTTGGTAATGGGGGCTATTTGAGTTTATTCTTCAACCCCAACTATAAATTTATTTTCCTGATGTGTAATCTATTTGTATTTCTTCTCAGAGTTCAGGGGGAAAAAATAGACAATTGCCCAGGTAGAATTCAGTAACTCATTTTCATGCAATGTGATAAGTTATATGGAAGTGAAAGGTAGTGATACAGAAAATCCCCTCTGGCAAGAGAGAATTGAGGATGGACCTCTAAATAGATGAATATAAAAAAATATATTGTTTTTTTCTAATTATAATTCAGAAAACTTGGAAAACATAGAGCTTCATTTAAAAAAGTCCCCACATACTACCAACCAAAGAAAATCATTGTTAATTTTTGGTTATGATGATCTTGGAATCTTTTTTAGTATTTATATATGCATTTTTCTATTATTATGGAATACTGTTTTATAATATACTTTCACTTAGCAATATACAGTGAATGGCTCATTTCGATAAGTATTTCTACACCATAATTGTTAAAGGTCTTATGATAGTCTGTTATATATATTTGTGATGGTTAATTTCATGTATCAACTTGGCTAGGTAATGGTGTCCATTTGTTTAGTCAAGGAAGCACTGGCCTGTTTGTTACCATGAGGGTACTTCATAGGTAAATTTGCATCTATGATCAGTTGATCACAACTATGGCTGATTGCATCTACAATCAACAAAGGTGATCGCCTTCAGCAATGTGGAGGTCTAAAAAAGCTAGAACTGAAGATTTCAGAAATCAGAAAGAAGAATTTCTGCCTCATATTCAGTCAGTCAGCTTCCCCTGGGAATACAGACTTGCCAGACTTCAGAATCACTTTTATCAGAGTTACAGCTTGCCTTACAGAGTTCAAACTTGTCTGTCCCCACAGTTGTGTGAGCCAGTTCCTCATATTAATTCTCTCCTGATTCTGTTTCTCTGGAGAACCCTGACTAATAAAATATTCTAAAATGTATTTAATTAATCCCCTATTGTTGGATATTTAGGTTGTTCCCAACTTTTCATCTTAATAAATAAAAAACTTTCATGAGCATTCTTATTTTTTAGAAGTTGAAGACATCCTGCATCTCCTTTTTAAAAATTATTTTTATTTTTAAATTTATTCCTTTGCCACCTCGCCCCCCACGAGATGACTCCCTCATCTGTCTGCTCGTTGCCTGCTCATCTCTTTAGGAGGCACCAGGAACCGAACCCGGGACCTCCCATGTGGGATGCGAGTGCCCAACTGCTTGAGCCACTTCTGCTTCCTGCTGGTTGCGGTGTCTGCTGGTTGCGGCATCTGCTGGTTGTGGCATCTGTTCATTGTGGCCTCTGCTTGTTGCAGCGGTTGCAGTGCCTGCTCATTGTGGTGTCTCTTGTTGCAGTGTCTGCTGGTTGCGGCGTCTGCTGGTTGCAGCATCTGCTCGTTGCAGCGTCTGCTCGTCTTCTTTAGGAGGCACAAGTAATTGAACCCAGGACCTCCCATGTGGGAGGTGGGTGCCCAATTGCTTTAGCCACATCTGCTCCCTCATGATCATTCTTATACATACCTGTTTGCCCATGCCTCTCATTATTTGGTTTGGAAAAGTTCCAAGAAGCAGAACTGCTTGGTGAAAGACTTTTTTTTTTTAAGATTTATTTATTTATTTATTCTACCCCACCGTTTTTGCGCTCACTGTCTGCTCTTTGTGTCCACTTGCTGCGTGTTCTTCTGTGTCTGCTTGTCTTCTCTTCAGACAGCACCAGAAACCAATCATGGGACCTTCTGGAGTGGGAAAGAGGTGCTCAATCTCTTGCACCACCTCAGCTCCCTGGTCTGCTGCATCTCTTATTGTCTATCCTCTGTGTCTCTTTTTGTTGCTTCATCTTGCTGCACCAGCTCTCTGCTCAGGCCAGCACTCTGTGTGGGCCAGCACTCCACAGGGCCAGCTCATCGTGTGGACCAGCACTCCATGTGGGCCAGCTCTCCGCTTGGGTCAGCACTGTGTGTGGGCCAGCACTCCACGTGGGCCAGCACTCCGCTTGGGCCAGCTCACCATGTGGGCCGGCTTGCCTTCACCAGGAGGCCCTGGGAGTTAAACCCTGGACCTCCTATATGGTAGACGGGAGCCCAATTGCTTGAGCCACATCCACTTCCCTGAAAGACTTTTGGAACATGCTGCTAAAGGTTCTCGGAGAAAATGGCATGACTATGTAACAGCAGCAGCAGCAGCATGAGAGAGAGCCCCGTTGAGATAGGAGAACACAGCCAGTTAAAAATGGGATTCACCATCAGTTTGCCAGAGTTTGAATCAACCCTGAAAGATTACTTAATCTCTGTGCCCAGGAAAATGTGGGTAATCCTACATCATAAAATTGTTTTGTGGGCCAAGTGACGTAATATATGTAAAGGCTGACATGGTAAACATTTAACAAATGTTAGTTATTATTTCTTTTTTTATTATTGCTGCTGTTATTTTCCCACATGCTCAGCAAAAATCCCAGGGCCCTTAAATGCCAAATGGTCCATAAAGCTGACTTCTAAATTTCTGCCAAGGCCTTCTGGGAGGCTGGCAATGGCTGGGAAAAACGTCTTAAAAGTAGAATTTAGAGGAGGGTAGTATAATAAGGCTGTTCTCCCTTCAAACTAGGAAGGCTCACTGCTAATCCTTTCCCAGAAATGGAGGGTCAAAATAAATTGGGCCAAATGAAAACTATTGCTGATGCAGTGTAAACCTTTTGCTTCATACTAATGGCTTGTGAGGATAAAATACACCAGGAGAGCAGTGTCTTCATGAATGACAAACTCAAGCTACTGGTGAAGAGGAGGTGAGGCTTTCCCACCACCCCATCAGGAAAGGAGAATCTGAGGAAGTGAATATGCCTTTTGTTTTTGGTTGCTTTGGGGGAAGCTTTGAGGGGTCACTCAGGATAGAAGGGAGTGAAGACTTCCTTAGGATAATAAGATTTCTGCTTTAAAGATAACTTAAAAGGAGGACCACACATTTCTGACCAATTTGTAATGATGTCTTAGATGAACATGGTCAGAAAGAAATTAAGTATCACCATGGTGAGGTGTGCTTGATTTCAGAAACTTTAAGAAGGAACCAGTTGTTTCTGCATCAGAGCTCTCCCTAACCCCATGCCTAGTCCGCCAACACTGGGGCAGGACCCATTCCTCCTCTCTGAAGAGGGAGGGAGTGGGGAATGTGGACCCCAGCTGGGGTAGCGCTTACAGGAAAGGTATGCTGGAATTGAGAAGATGGGGGAGGGAGAGAAAGAGGGAACTTCCCCATCCAACCATCCCCCAGTCTGGAGGGCTGGCAGTGGGGTCCTCCCAGGACCAAGCCACGAGGCCTCACCCCTGCAGGCTAAAGAGGAACCAAGCAACCCAATCAGGGCCAAGGTTCCTGAGAGTGGCTTTCAGGGAGTTCTCTCCAGCTTTACCCTTCAGCAAAGAGCTATTTCCACCTTTGTGGAATCTACCTTTGACTGAAGGTAGATTTCTAGGTGTGGTAGTTTGAGTATTTTGTGGACCCCAGAAAATTATGTTCTTAAGTGAATCCATTCCTGTGGGTGTGAATCTATTGTAGGTGGGACCTTCCTTTTTGATTAGATCATTTCAGTAATGCATGACCCAGGGTGGGTCTTAATCCTCCTGGTGTAATCCTTTATAAATGGGATAAATATTCAAAGGAAGAAGGCTGCAGAGACACAGAGGAACCCACAGAAGCTGAGAGAGAAAGTCATGAGTGCAAGAAGTTGAAGTCACTGGTACCTGGGAGATTGGAAGCCAAGAGTTGAAAGCAATGGAGCCTGGAGAAGGCAGAGACTGGAAGATGCTGCCATGTGCCTGATCGCCCACAGCTGCAGCTCAGGGAGAAAGCAACTCCTGATTATGCCTTGATTTGGACATTTTCATGGCCTCAGAACTATCAGATTATAAGATAATAAACCCCCATTGTAAAAGCCACCCCATTTCTGGTATATTGCCTTGGCAGCCTTTAGCAACTAAAACACTAGGGAATGTAGGTGAGGCAGTTTTCAGTATAGGTAGGGAGAAATTCCTGCTCCATGGGCACTTAGAGTATCCTCATAGTGGTGGAGAGCAGGAGGTGAGGACCCAGGCAGAGTAAATATTTTCTGCTTTGCAGGCCATATGGTCTCTCTTGCAACTGCTCTGATGTGGTAGCACAAAAGCAGCCTTAGGCAATCCATAAATGAGTGGGCGTGGCTGGTTTCCAGTAAAATTTTATTTACACAAATAGGCAGCTAGCTGGATTTAGCCCATGGATCATATCCTTTGTTGACCCCTGGTATAACCTTCTGAAAAACTAGTTTCTGTTTTTATTGGTGTCAGAAACTAATTTAAGAAACCTATGGATGATGACCCTGTAGACCACAGGTTCTTAACCTTTTTAGCTCCACGGACCCCTTTGCCAATCAGGTGAAAACCACGGACCCCTTACTAAGTCCACATTATACTGTGTATTACTTAATAAATAGATCACACCCGCACCAACACGTCCCCACAAGAATAATGTTTTTTGAATTTCAATTCAAGCTCACGGACCCCTGTTAAGAACACCTGCCGTAGACACTGTCTTGTGTCTACTTTGGACTGGCCCTATGCATTCATTTTCTAGCCAATACGAATATTTCTTTGAACGAATCCCATCACCTCCCTGGATGCCAGTTTCCTCATCTGTGATATATGGGATCTTATTGAGACATTTTATCTACAAGGCACATTCCATATTGTTAAATTCACTTGCTCATGTAATGAAGCTCTATCTATCTATCTATCTATCTATCTATCTATCTATCTATCTATCTATCATCATCTATCTATTGGCAGAACATATTCACGTGTAACCCAGATCTAAAAAGCTTAATCACATGAATTGCAAAAAGTAGGGTATAGTAGGAAGCAAAGTGAAATTTCAGTTTTTCAAAGACATAAAAGAAAACTTTGCGAAAGTTGGGTGAGATGGCAAAAAGATGAACAGATCCAAAATCCTTGGCATGAAGAAGGATCACAACTGAATCCAGAACCTTTATTGTGCTCCTCTCTCCTCCCCACTCTTCACATTGGAGACGATGGCTCAATTATTAGCTGCGCCTTTAAAATGGAGATGTGCTCTTTTTTTTTTCTGTAAATATTTAGGCAACACAGATCAACAACAGCAAACATAGCTTTAGAGAATGGAAGTTTATTTCTCTCGTAAAGAGAAGAAGATTGGAATTTGGCAATCCAAGGCTGGCGTAGAAGCTATTTTGGTATAAACAGGGACACAGACTTCCATCTTTCTGTTCTAATATCCTAAGCCTATGGCCCAAAATGGCTACTGAAGCTTCAGCCATCACCTCTCCATTCCGGTCAGCAAAAAGGAAAATGGAATAGGGAGGGCACACACATCATGGACAGAGTTTCATTACCTGGGCACTCTAGATGCAAGGGTGAGTGGGAAATATGGACCTTTTACAGGGGTAAATGCCCAGATGAAAGTTGAGGCTCCTTAATTAAAGAAGAGGATAATGGATATTGGGAAACCCCCAAAGGACTCTGCCACAGGGGGAAACAGGTGTTAATCTACTAATGACACAACAAATATGATTAGCTGTGAGAAGTGCTCTGAAGGAGATAAAGAACTACATGAGTGGATAAGAAAATCTGTGTTTGGGGAAGGAAGGTAGGAAGTGTTTAAGAAAGGCTTCCCTTAAAAAGTGACTCTCAGATGTAGTTAATACCAGTAATTGTGTACTTCAAAGTGGTTAAAGTGGGAAGTTTTATGTTGTATATATGTTATCACGATTTTTAAAAATAATTAATTAATTAAAATAAAAGTGACTCATCAAGCTGGTTGATGAATAGGTATTATCGAGGCACAGGAGGAAAAACATTCCTGGCAGAAGGTAGAGCTTATGCAAACGCCATGAGATGGGTGAGAATTCGGTTCCACCAGCGTTCAGTATCTGAATAAAGGTCAACGTGGTAGGGCTGGGGCGTGCACAGGGAGAGCAGCTGACAACTGGGCTGGGACGGTGAGAAGGGACCAGATTATCAGGGTCTAAAGGGGTCATGCTAACAAGTGTGAATTTCATTTTAAGTGCAAGAGAAGGCCCTTAAAAAATTCTAAGGGGAGGGTTTACTTCATCTGATTTATGTTTCAGAAGGATCACCCTGGCTGCTACATGGAGAAGGAAGTGTTGGGTCAGAAGGAAAATTTGGGAGGTCGTTCCCTTGGGTGGGAGAGGTGGACGTGGGCTGTGGACAGGCTAGAGCCATATTTAGAAGGTAGAATTGAGGGTCTTGGGAAAGGGCTGTGTCGGGGTAGGGGTGGAATGAAGGAAAGGGGTGTTAAAGTAGTTAATAGTTAACCATGGGAGTCTCTTCAATCCATAATTAACAAGGGGCTCCAGATGCTAATGAGGCATCAAACTTCCTGTTTAGGATCAAAGTGAAGAGCCACAGAACAAGAAGATGGGTTTCTCAAACCAGATTTTTCTAGCACCTGCTATGTCCTCAAACTACAGAAGGGGATGTGTCATTTGATAAGCTTCTTCTACTACCTGGAAATAAGAGAGTGAAGGGAATGGGAACTGTTGAAGCAAAGGGGGCACTTTTGTTTCTCAAATCCACATTCATCTTGGGTAGAGTGTTATCTTGGAGCTCAGCTGACTGAATTATTCTCAGATCAATTTAAAATCTATAATTAACCACTTCAGCCTCTGAACTTCCAGCCTAGGAGAAGTTTAGGTTCCTCAAACTTCCTGGCAAGTTACTTACTGCTTGGCAATGAAGCCTGTTTCTCTCTGAATTGCTGATCCATCCCTAATCGCAGAAGTTGGCCTGTGCCTTTGAGGTCACGGCTGGACTCGGGTGAAAATTACAAGCTTAAGACAGAAACAAACTGTCACTTCCTTGTAAATCAAACAACACTGAGGGAGCAAAGCACAAGTTCGAAGGTCACCACTGACATGACCGAAACGTTTTCTTTGCTATATATTTTAATTATGCAAGTATAACTGGAGATGAATAATAAACACACTGCAGTTAAGAGTTTTTGCTTTGAGAGTGTTCTGGGCAGATAAAATGAACTAGCCCATCAGATCGTTGTAAACCTTGTCAAAAACTGCTGTTTAGGGAAAGAGTGCTAAACAGCATGGAATGAGACAAAATGTACAGATGGAAGATTTGGAAAGTCCAGATCTGTTAGGCTATCACCTTGTTACCTCTGGACACAACACACAACTAGACTTATCCTCTTGCAACAGATTACCCCACTATCACATTCCTTTACCACTGAAATATCACAACAGCAATACCAGAGCTCCTTGGGGGCTTAGGAATCTTCGTAGGGGAATTACTGACACTCAGTTCCACGTCCAGTGCTATGGGGATGGGGACATAATTATCCCATGATAACCCCAGTACTTTGTTCTCCCAATGTCACATTTTCTGGATGCCTTCCTTTTCCATTAAAGCATTTATGTCCATAGAAGTGCTTTAGAAGTCACAGGGCCTCTAAAAGTTAAAGGGAATGAATTTAAAACCACAGCTATTTTACCTACTTCTTGCAAACAAAAAATAAAAGCTGACATCTGGTAAGTTAAGAAACTTCCCCTGGAACCCAAGTAACTAACTTTTATTTTCTCATCATGAAAGGGACGGATCTCCACTGGTGGCCCTTCTTATTTACACCACACACATGGCGAAGGCTCCGACATCCAGTTCCTTTAGTATAAACAGAAAGGATGGTCTTTTTCTGTGGAAGTTAATGAATTGAAAAACAAAGCTGTTCTGTATACCCACTCATTCCGAATGAATAAAAGAACTACAGTGTTCCCAGACTTGGGTAAAATAGTTGCATTCAAATTATTTTTGCCCCTTTCTGCTCTTCCCCTCCCCACCTCCCACCACTCCCCCGCTACCCTTTTTTTAAAGGAGAAAAAGAAGCATTGAATCACCTTATAAGGGCAGAGAGCATTAAGGGAATACAGCAAGAGTCACCAGATCTTATTCTTGGCTCACACAGGGCTCCCTGTGCAACCTCGGGCATGTCCCTCAACCGTGTGTGCCTCTGTTGACCCAGCTGTCATATGGGGACACAGATGTTTGTGTGTGGTGCCGTTGTGGAGACTCTGGTAAAAGGTCCAAAGCTAAATATGGGATCCATTTTGCTAGTTGCGGGCTGTTTCCAATTTGAAATTGCTCTTTGACGTTCAGGAATTGGGAAGTGGCCGGGTGGGTCTTAGATCAATAACTGGAAAATAGATGCACTAAAAAAATAAACCCTAGGGGTCCCTGATCTCTTGGAATTAGATTGCCATGGAAACCACAGCTCCTAGGGCTCTGACTTTATAAACAGAAAGAGCTCATCACAACGTTGAGCTTTTCTTAGCGGTAAATTATGGTCATGGTTTTTCTCAGAGAAATTAACAAGACGTTTCCTGCGTGGTTTTCAAAGAATAAAGAAGTCAAGAAGCAAGTGTCTTCGGGTTCCACTGGGCAGCTTCTGGAGACCCCTCTTGCAGTGCAGACCCAGTCAAACTCTAGACCTGGGCAAGGGGCCACCAGGATTTTGCCCTTTCCCTTTGGATTTTATTGTGCTAATCTCCCAGAATCACTTGAAGACGATTGCCTTCAAGTTTCCTTGTCTGCTGGGCATCAGAGAGCACAGGAGTAAAGCTGAGGCCATTTCCTACCAGCAAACATGCTGTTCCTTGCTTCTTCTCACTTCACAGGTGAATTCTAGTAGATTTGCATTTCTGCCCTCCCAGTGACTTCTGCTGCTGCGCAAAAGCTTTTCTAGCCCTTTTCTCCATGGCTCCCCTTACCTCAGCTTACATGGAAATTCTTAATCACTGTCTTGTGGGAAGAGTGGAGAAGATCTTTGTTCAGTATCCCAGAGCTTAAAACTGAGAAAGGAGGTCCAAGAGCTTGTCTTCATTCCTGCTACCATGGTGGTTGCCTTTGAACTTAGGTTGGGTAATCACTGCCTGATTGCCAGGTGATTGAAAATCATGCATGATAACCAAGGTTCTGCCAGAGCAAGGCAGAGTGGAAGCCTCAGCCTACCTTTCTCTCTCCCACTCCTCAAAACACTTCACTAATTCCACCCTTCCAAAAAGGATTCTTATTCACCCGAGGCACCGAGAGATTTCACAGATGTTTCTCCCAAATATCCCTTTGAAAAGTTATATGCTCTTTTACTTCCCCACATGTGCTGGGATTGGGTCTTTTTTGCATGCAATGCCTTATTTTTCTTATCTTTCTCTCCTGCTCCAATTGCTCCTCCACTGTGCTACCAAGAGTAAAATAAAAAATTGGCCAGGTCCTCTTTAAAAAAATGTCTGACCCCCTTCTTCTCTGCCTGCAGATGAAGCCCAAATTCCTTTGCATGGCATCGGAATCCCTTCTCCATCTGGCTCATGCTTTCCAGGCCCCAAATCCATCCTAGGTCTGTGGACACATTGTTCCTCTTGGGATATCTATCCCCTTCCTTTCCACTTCTTTTCTGGTTAGCTCCTATGCATCCTTCAGACACAGTTCAAATGTGAAATACCAAGTCTTTCCTTGAGCACACCTCCCACCTCTACCTCCAGGAGAATTAATCACCCTTTCCTCTGAGCTACCAGTACCCCATTTGTGAGTTCTCTTTTAGAGGAAACATCACATGGTAGGGCAATTACCAGTTTATGTGCCCATTTCCCTCACTAAGCTAGAAACTTCTCATGGCCAGGGATAAAGTCTTAATTCATCTCTATGAAGCTATTAAGGCCAGCAGAGGCTCAATGAAAAAGACAAGGGATGCATTTATTCAATTCTCAGGTCCTAAAAATATACTTCAACATTTCAGGTTTTGAAGCTATTTAGTGATTGAAGTCACCAAGAAGTTATATAAAGTTTTCTGTATTTTTGGTGTGAGTATTAATGTAAGCTCAACTTTACAACTATTACAAAGATAAAGATTACATCTTAGCCTTGGGAAGCAGGTGTGGCTCAATTGATAGAGCTCCCATTTACCATATGGGAGGCCCCAGGTTCGCTTTCCGGGGCCTCCTTGTGAGGGCAGGCCAGCCCGCGCAGCGCGGTGCGCTGAAGCAGTGGGACCTCACAGCAAGGGGGAGATAAGCAGACACGGAGAAAACACACAGCGAATGGACACAGCAAGCACAAGCAGCAAGGCGGGGATAAATAAATAAATAAATAAATCTTTAAAAAAAAAAAAAAAGATTACATCTTAGGGTGAAGAGGTCCATGTGGTTTGGAGCTATGTACCCCAGAAAAACATATTCTTAAATGTGATCCATTGCTGTTGGTGTGAACTCCTGTAAAGAGAGCCTTTTGATGAGGTTACTTGGCCTAGCCCAATCAGAATGGGTCTTAATCCTGTTACTGAAGACCTTATAGAGAAGGTCACAGAGAAAGAAAGACACAGAGGGAGCAGCCAGAAGCTGAAATTTAACGGAACCAGGCAGAGAAGGCAGAGGCCAGGAGAGGCTGCCTTGTGCGTTGCCATGTGACAGAGGAGCCCAGGATCAAGGATCACCAGCAGCCAGCCCCAGAACGCCAGTCTTCAAGAAGAAAGCATTGCCTTTGATGAGGCCTTGATTTTGGACTTCTCCTAGCCTCAAACCGTGAGCCAATAAATTCTCATTGTTTAAGTCAACCCATTACATGGTATTTGCTTTAGCAACGAGGAGACTAAAACTTCAAGTATTAATACCATGCAAGCTTCTCTAAATGTTTTTCACATGCCAGGCCCTGCTGGGCACGCCCTCTGTGTTGCCCGTTGTGCCCTCAACAGCTTTTCAGGGGAGAGGGCATGATTAGGGCTCTTGTTTTGCAGGTGGAAATCTGGGAGTTAAGTAGCAAAATCATGCAGCTAGTAAAAGGCTGAGCTGGGTGGAAACCCAGGGCTGCCTGATGCTGCAGCCTCTACATTTCACACCAACGGCTTTTTTTTTTTTTTTTTTTTGAGGTACCAGGGGCCAGGGATTGAGCTCGGGACCTCTTATGTTGGAAGCCAGCGCTCAACCACTGAGCCATATCGGCTTCCCTGAGTTGGTGATGTTTTTTCATTAGTTTTTGCTTGTTGTTTATTTTTGTTTGTTTGTTTGTTTTTTGTTTTATCAGGAGGCACCAGGAACCGAATCCAGGACCTCCCATGTGGGAGGCGGGCACTCAACTGCTTGAGCCACATCCCCTCCCACCAATGGCTTTTTAATGAGTAAGGGAAGCAGGTTAGGTTATTAAGATAGTAAGAATAACAATTTTAGGAAGCACCTACTGACTGCTTACCATGTGTCAATCACTGCCCTCTATTTTAATTCACTTAATCCTCATAACGACCTGTGAGAAAGATGATTATTATCTTCATTTTACAGATGAGGAAACAGAGACAGAGATGGTAGGAGTTTGCCCAGAGGCCACAGTGCTAATAAGTGTCAAATCTGGGACAGAAACCAAGACTGGCTGGCTCCAGAGACCCGGCTCTTAACGACCCTGCTCGGCAGTCTCCCAGGAATCCAAGGACACATGAGGAGAGCTGTTCCAGCAGGATCCAGGGTTGTGCTTGCATGAGGAATCTGGGTTTCTCAGAGACTGCACCCAGGGTCCACCACAACGTCTATCAGCTCCCTGCAAGTCACTCTAAACAAACAGAGCATCTAAGTGAAAACAATGTTCTTGCCATGTAAACACAAGCTTCATGACAAGAATTCGAGAAAGGCGGCCCCAGCCTTTTTAAAGAGGACGTTCTGGGGCCCTCAGATGGCCCTGTTCTCAAGGCTTCCACTATTATCCCTGCTTGGACGCTGTCCACCAGGCACTCTGTGCCTCTAATGCTTGTTCTTTTCCTCAAATGTACAGAGCTTCCCTCTCCCTCACAGATGCTGCAGATCACGGGCCTACTTTCCTTATGACGGCAAATGGATCCCGGTCACCTCATGCACATCGTGCCCTTCATTCGACCTGATGCACGCTCATCTTTCATCCCAGCAACTGATCCCTTTATTCTTTTTGCTTTTCCTGTTTCAGTGTTTGGAAGGAAGACACCGATACACCTGGTTTATCTCTGCAAGGTAGGCCTGGCACAGGTTGCTGGCCAGATGGAGACAAGAGGGCAGGATGTGGAGCAGAAACACACGGGGAGAGAAATGGTCACCTGAGGCTGCCTCTTCAGCGGGGGCTGAGGGCAGGATGGTCCCTGCTGGAGGGGCTACAAGTATGGCCATCGCTGGGACCAATGAGTTGGGTGCCAGACCATGGGGCACCCCATCATAACCCACTCTAGGTCCAAATATGTCACTCTAGAACTAGAAAGAGTGGTTTTCCTGCCAGTCCAGAGCTATAAAACTAGCTGATACAGTCAGGTCCCAGGTGAAGACAGAGGCACACTCAAGGAGTGTAACTGAAGAGAGTTGAATGAAGGGACCACTTCCAAATCTGTGGGGAAGGATGAAGAGAAACTGACAAGGGAGAGTGAAGTGCTTTGGGGCCTGGGACCCTGGAGATCATCACCACCTGTGGGCCTAAAGGGCAAGATGGGAGTGGCCACGGGAACGCAGAGAGAGCTGTGCCTGTAGGAGAGGACCACCCCCTAGCACCCGGCTTCCGGTAAAGGAATGGGGGTGCCTACCCGTGACTCAGAAGGAATGGGGGGCTGGGAATTGTCATCTCTCCACCTTCCTCTCCTCCTGCCCATTGACCTACTGCCAGTGCCTTGCTCTGGCTAAACCGAATTGGAGTCAGAGGGCAAGGGAGCCTGATTGTCAGGCTTCCCAGTGTTCAGCTTCCCAGGGCTTGATTCGACCTTATGTGTGTTCCTTCCAAACACTGAATCAAGCAGGGTAAAGAGGAAAGAGTGCACCAGGAAGCCAAGCAGGAGCTACCTAGCACACGGCATCTCATCCATAAGGCGCTTATCTTTCCGAGGTGACCACACTGCCCTGGTGCCCGAGAGAGTAGGAGGTTTCCTGCTTGTAACATTTAACATATTTTTTAATTAAAAGGAAATTAGACTCTTGGTTTACAGCATCCTGGAGCTTCAAGTGCCTTTTCCTGGAATCTCATGAGAATTTCCACTTCAATAGAGAGGAGTTGAACATTCCGGTAACACCAAAAAGGCATAGATGTTGAGTGAAAGTGCGAAGAAACAGACCTTTTAAGGACTCACTGCTCAGCTGCGGGGCTGCAGCAGGAAATGCTGAGGGGGGTGGAAATGTGGAGCTCTCAGCGGATGTGGGAAAGGATCACTGATAGACAGGAACCAGGCAGTAGGCCCCCAGAAAGAAAGATGCAATCATGGAAAGAGATGGGAAGAGAGGAAAGCTGAGATGAATTTATCCTGAATTGACTAAGGTTAAGCATCTGTCGTTTGGTGGAATAGCTTGAAATGAAAATACGATTTTGTGTAAAAAAAATTAGCTTTTTTTTTTCCAGACTCGCTTTTGGTGGGTAGCGTATTCTGCACGCAACAGCAGATTCTACTGCTGCTGTTTTGGAGAAAGGATAATGCTTAAATAGAGAACTGCAGTATAACCTTGGCTCTTCCCATATCTGCATCCCCTTTAGCATAGAACTATTCCCAAAGGAGGATTTTGTCGTGAGTTAAAAGATGTTAATTGCAGTAGTGTTTGAGTCTATAAAAAGTTGATGATAGAATAAGATATGGCACTCAGGGAAAGGTGCTTCATTATTTCATCTTTGAAGGCCCAAATGAAGGCATGTTTAGATAAAAAAAAATACCTCCCAGGGAGTTAAAAATGTCCTGGCCTCGAGTATATCTCCTTGCCGTCGCTCATGCGTGTTCACACAAAGTGGGAACCACTAAGGGATGCTTGATGTTTAGTTGTTCTAGAAGCTGGTGGGAGGCAAGGAGGTTGAAGGTCCCGGCATGTGCCTCTAATTTATTTCCTTCTACTTTCCCAAGAGTGGGAAAAAAAATATTTGTGAACTTTGTGCTATTAAAAAGTCCACGCTCTCTGCTTAGATCTTACCTATCAGTTCTCAGGACAGAGATATGAGCTTCTATCTCCAGATTGATTCAGTCAGGCTAACAGACAGATTCTGATTTGTAGGGGTTAACAAATAACTGAGTAGGAGGCATTTCTCTTTCTGCATGTCTTTTTTGACATTCTTCTGTGTCTTTTATGTTAATTTTTCCTCTTGAGGAAGTGGCTACTCCACTCAGGATAGCCCAGGGACAAAGGCACAGGTATTTTTTTTTTTAATGGCTTTCCCTCTTCCCAAGGTAAGCTTTGTTTCTCTCTCTCTCTCTCCCTCCCTCCCTCTCTCTCTCTCTCTCACACACACACAATATTTTTTAAACTGAAGGAAGATATGCTTCCCCCCTCCCACACATTTCTACTGTAGTACTTTCTCCTAAACTCATATTTTAAATTCTGAATTTGAGTATAAATATTTTAAAAGTTTGCCTAATAATAGTCCTGTGCAAAAGTAAAGTGTACAGAACTTTTAAAATTACAGGTAACTCCATGGTGCCCCCTCATAATTTTTTCCAAATCCATCATATACCTCAGATCCTTCTTTGGGCCTTACAGCAAAGGTAATAATAGGATACAACTTTTCCATTTTATTACCCAAATTTCAGTCCCAGGTTGATGTCTCTGAAAACTTTTACCTGTATTTCTTCGGCTTGTCCTGTTATCCCAGCCTTCTGTTTGGTATCCTGCCTCCTGCTTAAATAAACCTGTATCCCATTCCTATCAGATATGTTTATTGTCAGGCTTAGCAAGTTCTGGCAGCCAAGAGTTCTCTGCCGGCTCAGCATCTATTGTGTTCTACTTAGATCAACATGATAACCAGGAAGACAGAATTCTCCTCTGCTTTTACCTGGCAAATCAGGTGTCTGCCTCCAACTGTGTTTCTCATGCAGCATTTTGCTGGAAATTAGATTTTACTATAATCTTTTTTTTTTTTTTTTT
>JAQZBX010069028.1:0-15636 GCA_029593785.1 Cabassous unicinctus | reverse complement strand
TAGTTTAGGTCCATTTCACAGTGGGTCCAGTGGTTCCCTGGCCCCATTCTGTGGTTATTTTCCCCATTCCAGAATGCATAATTGGAATAGAAATACTTAGTAAGTGGCAGAATCCCCACATTGGATCCATGACTTCTGAAGTGAGGGCTATTATGGTAGGAAAGGCCAAATGGAAGCCATTAGAACTGTTTTTGCCTAGTAAAATAGTAAATTGAAGGCAATACTGGATTCCTGGAAGGATTGCAGAGCTTAGTGCCACCATCAATGATCTGAAGGATTTATGGGTGGTGATTCCTACCATATCCCCATTCAACTCTCCTATTTGGCCTGTGCAGAAAACAGAATGGTCTTGGAGGATGACTGTATATTATCATAAACTTAACCAGGTTGTGACTCCAATTGCAGCTGCTGTCCAAGATGTGGTATCATTGCTTGAGTAAATCAACACATCACCTGGTACTGGTATGCAGCTATTGATCTCGCAAATGCTTTTTTTTTTTTTTCACAATTGCCATTAGTAAGGACCACCAGAAACAGTTTGCTTTCAGCTGGCAAGGCCAGCAGCATACCTTCACTGTCTTGCCTCATGGGTATATCAACTCTCCAGCCCTATGTCATAACATTGCCCACAGGGACCTTGATTGTCTCTCCCTCCCACAAGACATCATACTGGTCCATTATATTGATGATATGTTGATAGGAGCTAGTGAGCAAAAAGTAGCAAAGACTCTAGACTTATTCATAAGGCATTTCTATGAAGGAGAATGGAAGATAAATCCAACAAAAATTCAAGGGTCCTCCACCTTAGTGAAATTTCTAGGTGTCCAGTGGTGTGGGGCATGTTGAGACATCCCTTCTAAAGTGAAGGATAAGCTGTTGCATCTGGCTCCTCTACAACCAAAAATGAGGCACACTGCTTAGTTGATCTCTTGGATTTTGAAGACAACACATTCCTCATTTGGGTGTGCTACTCCAGTCCATTTACAGAGCGACCAGGAAAGCTACTAGTTTTGATTAGGGACCAGAACAAGAGGAGATTCTGTGACAGGTCCAGGCTGCTGTGCAAGTTGCCCTACCACTTGGGCCATAGGATCCAGCCAATCCAATGATGATGGAAGTTTCAGTGGCAAATAGAGATGCTGTCTAGAGCCTTTGGCAGGCCCCCATAGGGGAATTACAATGCAGACCCTTAGGATTTTGGAGCAAAGCCCTACCATCCTCTGCAGATAACTTCTCTCCTTTTGAGAAACAGCTTTTGGCCTGCTCCTGGGCCTCAGTAGAGACTGAAGTCTTAACCATGGGCCATCAAATTACCATGAGACCTGAGTAGCCTATCATAAACTGGGTATTGTCTGACCCACCAAACCATAAAGTTGGGTGTGCACAGAAGCACTTCATAATAAAGTGGAAGTGGCAATATGTGATACAGCTCAAGCGGGTCCTGAAGGCATAAGTAAGTTAAATGAGGAAGTAGCCCAAATGTCCATGGTCACCACCTCCGCCAGGTTACCTTCTCTTTCCAAGCCCACAGCTTTGGCCTCTTGAAGAGTCCCTTACAATCAGTTGATTGAGGATGAGAAAACTCTGGCTTGGTTTACAGATGTTTCTGCATGATATGCAGGTACCACCTGAAAGTGGACAGCTGCAGCACAGCAGATCTTTTCTGGGATATCCTTGAAGGATAGCTGTGAGGGCAAATCCTCCCAGTGGGCAGAACTTCAAGCAGTGCACCTAGTTGTTTATTTTGCTTGGAAGAAGAAATGGCCAGAGGTGCATTTGTACACTGATTCATGGGCTGTTGCCAATGGTTTTACTGGATGGACAGGGACTAGGCAGAAACATGATTGGAAAATTGGTGACAAAGAGGTCTGGGGAAGAGGTATGTGAATAAAACTTTCTGAGTGGGCAAAAAACATCAAAATATTTGTGTCCCACATGAATGCTTAACAAAGGGTATCTTCAGCAGAGGAAGATTTTAATAATCAAGTGGATAGGATGACCTGCACTGTGGATAATGCTCAATCTCTTTCCCCAGAAACTCCTTTCATTGCCCAATGGGTTTATGATAAAAGTGGCCATGGTAGTAGGGATGGAGGTTATGCATGGGTTTAGCAACATGTTCTTCCCTTCCACAACCCTAACCTGGATAGAGACACTGCTGAGTGCCTAGTCTGCCAGCAGCAGAGACTCATACTCAGCACCCAATGTGACACCATTCCTTGAGGTGATCAGCCTGCTACCTGGTGGCAGGTTGATTATATTGGACCACTTCTACTATGTAAGGGCAGCATTTTCTTTTAACTGGAATAGACACATAATCCCTATATAGATTTGAATTACCTCCATATAGTGTTTCTTCCAAAACTACCATCCATGGCCTCACTAAATGTTTTATCTACCATCATGTCATTGATCAGAAGCAATGCTGTGTGGGAATGATGTGTGGGAATGGGCACATGCCCATGGAATTCACTGGTCTTACCATGTTCCCCATCATGTTGAAGCAGCTGGATTAACAGAACGGCAGAATGGCCTTTTGAAAATTAATTACGGTGCCAAGTTTGTGTCAATACCTTGCAGGGCTGGGGAAATGTTCTCCAGGAGACGGTATATGCTCTAAATCAGCATCCACTGTATGGTGTTGTTTCTCCCAAAGCCAGAATTCATGGTTCCAGGAATCAAGGAGTAGAAATGGGAGTGGCACCACTCGCTATTACCCCTAGTCGCCCACTAGGAAAATCTTTGCTTCCTGTCCCTGAAACCTTAAGCTCTACTGGTCTACAGATCTTAGTTCCAAAAGGAAGAGTGCTGTGAACAGGGAACACAACAATGATTTCATTGAACTGGAAGTTAAGACTGCCACCTGGCCATTTTGGGCTCCTCTTTCCTCTGAATCACCAGACAAAGAAGGGTATTACTGCCTAGCTGGGGTGATTGATCCTGACTATCAAGGGGAAATAGGACTGCATCTCCATTATGAGGGTAAAGAAGAGTTTGCCTGGAATACAGGAGATCCTCTAGGGTGTCTTCTAGTACTGTCATGCTCTGTGACATCAATGGAAAATTGCAACAACCCAATCCAAACTGGACTAACAATGACCCAGAATCTTCAGGAATGAAAGTTTGGGTGACCCCACCAGGCATAAAACTAGGGCCAGCTGAAGTGCTTGCTGAGGGTAATGGGAACATGGAATGGGTAGTGGAAGAAGATAGTGATAAATTTGAACTTTGACTATGTGACCAGTTACAAAAACAAGGACTGCAATAGTCATGAATCTTCCTTGCTTTGTTATGAGTATGATTGCATATGTACATGAAATGAATTTCTTTGTTTTCTTCCCTAATCTTTTCCCTTATCATATGACAAGTTTCATTAGTTTCATGTCATAATATTTAAAGATGTCAAGTTTAAGAGTCAATATTACCCAAGGACTTGTACTCTATTCTGTAGGTAATTAATACATTCCCAGTTTTAGACAGGAGAGTTAAACATTGTTAGGCAGAAATATATATATATATATATATGCATGTCTGTTATTGTTTTTACCGAGACAGTAAGTATGGCTTAAGGTAATGTATATGGTTGCCAATTTGACAACGGGTGGACTGTGATGGTTAGGCTAATGTGTCAACTCAGCCAGGGAATGGTATCCAGCTATTTGGTCAAGCAAGTACTGGGCTAATTTTAAAATGAGGACATATATGGGCTTTAGTCATCAGTGAGTTTACTGCATAGATAGCTGGTTACATACACAATCAACCAGGGAGATTGCGATCAGCATCAGCAATGAGTGATGTTTTAACCAATCAGTTGAATGCCTTAAAAGGGGAAGTTATTTCAGCATTCAGAGAGAATTTCCCAGTTTATCTTTGGACAGCCAACTTCTACTGGAAACTCATCAAGGACCTTCAGTGGGCTTTCATCAGGGGCCCTGGTTTGCAGCCTGCCTGTGGAACCTGGATTGTGCATCCCCAGGGTCAGGTGAAAGAATCTTATAAAATCTCATACTATTTACATATATCTCCTGTTGATTCTGTTCCCTAGGGAACACTGACTTATACACCAGGTTACTCCCTTTATTTTACATGGCAGGGTCAAAATGTTGACTCTCTTTCTATGTGTCTCTTCTTTCTCTCTATGTTCTCACTTTACATAAGACCCATTAAGAGGGTGGAGACACAACCTGATTCATGCCTCAGTCCAATCAAAAGTCCAAAAGCAATCTACTCAATTGGTCTAATTGAGGTCCCTTAATTGAATTTAATGAAATCGACGGGCCCCACACCCACAGGAATGGATTAGTGCGACATAATATTTTCTGAGATTCACAAAATTGAAAGCATCACACTCTGATTTCAACTCTTTTGGGTGTATACCTAGAAGTGGGTCTGCCAAGTCATATGGTCAATCTATCCTTAACCTTCTGGGGAACTGCCAGTGTTCTACAACAGCTGAACCATTTCACATTCCCAGCAGGCAAGGGATGAGTGTCCCAATCTGTCTACATCCTACACAACACTTGTAATTTCCTGTTGCTCATCATTTTAATAGTAGCCATTCCAGTGGGTATTAAATGGTACCTCATGGTGGTTATTTGCATTTCCCAAATAACTAATGATGTTGGTCATTTCATGTGCTTTTTGGTCATTTGTAAATCTTTTTTGAAGATATTTCTATTCAAGTTTGTTGCCCATTTTTAAAATTGGCTCCCTGTCTTTTTATTATTAAGATGAAGGATTTCTTTTTATATTGTGGATATTAAACTCATATCAGATGTATGGCTTCCAAATGTTTCTCCCATTGAGTAGGTTGTCTTTTCACTGTCATGATAAAATCCTTTGATGCACAAAAGTTTCAATGCTAAAGCAGCAAACGAATAGTTAATCAAACTTCAACACAATCCAAAACTTTAATTAATTAAAAAATTCATTAAGAAATCATTGCCTGAAACAAGGTCCTGAAGATATTGCTGTAGCAGTTTGATATTGTTTATGAATTCCAAAAATAGATATTGGATTATGTTTATAAACTGGTCTGTTCCTTTGGCCATATTAGATTGTATTAACTTCAGAGGTTTCACTTTTACTTGGTTAAATTATTATTAGGGCTTTGATTGGGCCACATCAGCAGGATATTAAGTCCCTCCCACCTTGGTGGGTGGGGGCTCACAGAGAAAATGACATGGCAGAGGAGAGAGTAGGTGTTTTGATGATGGAGCCCCAGGAAGTAAATACACAGAGAAGAAGAACACAGAGAAGCAGATACATGAGGAAAGAGAGAAGGCTCATTAGACACAGCAGAGGCCCTGGGAAGAGATATGAGCCATTCACCTGATAATTTACAGCTGGTCTTGTGGAGAGAGCTGAGCACCTGACTGGAGAGAAATGAGCCCCAGGGAGAGAGATGAGCCCTCTAACCTACAGCTGAGAATGGAAGGAGCTGGGACCACAGAGTCTTAAAAGGAAGAGGAAGGCTGAATCCTTGTAGAGACTGGCAGCCATCTTGCACCAAAATGTGGCAACAGATTTTGGTAAGAGAGAAACTTAAGCTTTATGGCCTTGTGACTGTAAGCTTCTACCACCCCCCCCCAATACCCTTTATAAAAGCTAACAGATTTCTGGTACTTTGTATCAGCACCCCTTTGGCTGACTATTACAGTTCCCTATATTTCCTTCTAGTAGTTTGATAATTCCAGCTCTTATATTTAGGTCTTTGATCCATTTTAAGTTGATTTTTGTATGTGGTGTGAGATAGGGGTCTGCATTCATGTTCTGCATATGGAGATCCAGTTTTCTAGATGCATTTGTTGACTAGTCTATTATTTTCCAATTGAATGCACTCAGGACCCTTGTCAAATATCAATTGGCCATAAACAGGAGGGTTGATTTTTTATTTCTCAATTTTATTTCAATGGTTTATGTGGTAGTTTGAGAATGTATGTATGCCAGAGAATCACATTCTTAAACTAGTCCATTCCTGTGGGTATGAACTTGTTTTGGTGGGATTTGATTAGGTTACTTCAAGTAAAGTGTAGTTCAGGAAGGCTCTCAATCCTATTAATGGAGTCCTTTATAAATGGGATGAATACAGAATTGAAACAGAGAGAAAGATACTTAAACCAGGAGCAGAAAGCAAGAAAACAGAAGAGAGAGAGAGAGACCAGCAGACTCTGCTATACACCTTGTCATGTGCCTTGCTATATGACGAAGGAGTCCAGGATTACTGGCAGCTAGTAATGAGGGACAATGCATGACCTGATAATGACTGTATTAGTCAGCCAAAGGGGTGCTGATGCAAAATACCTGAAATCTGTTGGCTTTTATAAAGGGGTAGAAGCTTACAGTTACCAGGCCAGAAAGCATAAGTTACTTCCCTCACCAAAGTATATTGTCATGTGTTGGGGCAAGATGGCTGCCGACATCTGCCAGGGTTCTGGCTTCCTGGTTTCCTCTCTTCCCAGGGATTGCTTCTCTCTAGGTTCAGCTTCTCTGTTATCTCCACAAGGCCAGCTGTAGACTATCAGGTGAAGGGCTTGTTTCACTTCCCAGGGCCTTTTCTCTTTCCTCACTACCAAGCTCCTCTGTGTGCTTACTTCCTGGGGCTCCAACGCAAACCTCCCACTTTCTCTTCTGACATGTCATTTTTTCTGTGAGTCCCCACCCACCAAGGGGGCAGGGACTCAATGTCCTACTGATATGGCCCAATCAAAGCTTTAACCATTATTTAATCAAGTGAAAGTAAAACCTCTGACTCCAATACACTTTAATATGCCCAGAGGAAAAGACCAGTTTACAAACACAATCCAATATTTCTTTTTGGAATTCATCAATAATATCAAACTGCTACACTCCACCCTCTGAATTCCAAAAAGACATTACAATATTCAAGAGAAACCTTAAATCAGTATCAATGTCGAGTACAAAATCTTATCACAGTCAGTTTAAAGAAATACAGTTTGTCTTTAGGCAAAGTCCCATCTGCTCTAGACCTCTGAAACTTACAAAATAATTTATCTGCTTCTAATAAATAAATGGACAGATAAAGGATAAACATTTTCATTGCCATAAAGAGAATTTTGGAGGGAAACATGAATCACGGGTCCTCTACAGTTCAGTAAACCTGCAGGGCATCCTCCATTCGATTTCAAAGTCTGAGAGTCATTCTTAAGATGATGGTTTTTTCTCCTTGGGGCCACATGGGGAACCACCCTTTCTACAGGCTTGCCCAATGGCCATTTTCTTGGTTCCACGCTCATCAACCATCTATGTGTCAGATCAAGCTCCAGACCTCACCCTTAAAGAGCATTGGGGTGATTGTCACACCTTACCCAATCTTTGGGTTAGAGTCCAAACCTCCCTAGTACAGTGAAGTGAAGACAACATCCTGTCTAACCTTTGGAATACAACCTCAACCCTCTCAGAGCAATGAGTTGACCACCTGACCTTCCTAAATCCAGGGGGGACAGGGCTGCCCCTCTCAGACCTATGGAGCATTGACCTCAACCTCCCTAATCCTTGAGGAATGTGCTCCATCCTCTCTGCACCCTGTAGAAGCAAAACTCTCCCAAAACATTGGGTGGGAACATCCACTCTCTTCAATTGCTGGGGCAAACTCACCCTTGCTGTACACATGGATGGGTTTCTCTCTTGGCCCAAGGTGATGTTTTTTTTTTTTAATTTTTAAATTTGTTTTTAAAAGATACTTAGATTACATAAAATGTTACATAAAAAATATAAGAGATTCCCATATGCTCCTCTCCCCACACCTCCCATTTTTCCCCACATTAAAAACTTCTTTCATTAGTGTGGTACATTCATTGCAATTTATGAACATATTTTGGAGCATTGCCACTAAGCATGGATTATAGTTTACATTGTAGTTTACACTCTCTCCCACTTAATTTTGTAGATTATGGCAGGATATATAATGGCCTGTATCTGTCATTGCAATGTCACTCAGGTCAATTCCAAGTCCTGAAAATGCCCCCATATTACACCTCTTTTTCCCTCTCCCTGACTACAACACCTCCAGTGGCCACTATCTCCACATCAATGATATAATTTCTTCCAATGGTAGAATCACAAGTATATAGTGGAATACCAATAAGTCTACTCTAGCCCATATTTTATTCCCCAATCCTGAGGATTCTGGGATGGTGATGCCCACTTTGCCTCTAATTGAGAGGGGTCTTTGATCCCATATGGCTGATGGATGGGACTCTCTTGCTTGCAGTTGTATACTCTCTCGGTTCCTTGGTGTGGTGATTGTCCATCTTCACCTCATTGTTGGTTGTCCTGGATGAGTCCAATGAACTGGAAAGTAGGTGTAGCAACTCCCAAAGTGATGTCTTAATTCCAGATTCAGCTTCAATTGTTTTCTTCTTAAAGCTCTTTCTCCTTCAATCTCTCCTTTCCATATCCCTTTTAGTCCAAGCTGACAGTGGTTTTGTTCATACTGCTCTCTCAAAAAGCTTATTGGTTTAGCATGCAAGAAGCAGGGGTCCAAGCCACCAGACAGCAAGACTTTCCATAAATCTTTCAGAGATAACTGCCCCTTCAATCCTGGTTTACAATTTCCAAGTTTAGTTAAGTCCTCCAATGGGGCACTACCATCTGAGACCTTAATTTCCACAAAGTTGAGCTTTCCAGAATTAGTTTCTCTTTTTTTTTTGCACCCAACAGTTCAGTTCTCAGCTTATGTCTCTTCTCTAGCATTTTGCTATAAGCTGCAAGGAAAAGCCACGGCACATTCTCTGAGTTTACTTTGGAAAGTAAAATGGAAAATGGTGCCCATGCTCACCATTTTCAAATTCTGCATTTCATAAAACACCAGGTATTAACCTTGATAAGTTCTATACAACTTTAGAACACAGATTGCCTTTCCTCCAGTTTCCAATAATACTGTCATCATTTACTCTTAAGGCATCATAAAAAGACTCTTTAGTGTGCATATCTCAACCAACAGTCTCTGCAAAGCAATCTCAGGCTTTTCTATCAAGCATCTCACAATTCCTCCAAAAAATAACCTTTATCAATTTATAAATCTGTTCCAGCATTTTAGTAATTGCAAAAGCACTTCCTCACTCTTCAGTACCAAATTCTGTATTAGTCAGCCAAAGGGGTGCTTATGCAAAATACCAGAAATCTGTTGGCTTTTATAAAGGGGTAGAAACTTTCAGTTACCAATCCATAAAGCATAAGTTACTTCCCTTACCAAAGTCTATTGCCACATGTTGGGGCAAGATGACTCCTAACATCTGCCAGTGTTCATGCTTCCTGGGTTCCTCTCTTCCTGGGGCTTGCTTCCCTCTGGGCTCAGCTTCTCTGTTATCTCCACAAGGCCAGCTATAGACTATCAGGTGAATGGCTTGTTTCACTTCCCAGGGCTTATTCTCTTTCCTCACAACCAAGCTTCTCTGTGTGCTTATTTCCCGGGGCTGCAACTCAAACCTCCCACTTTCTCTTCTACCATGTCCTTTTCTCTATTTGTCCCCACCCACCAAGGTGGTGGGGACTCAATGTCCTACTGATGTGGCCCAATTATTTCCTTAATCATTATTTAATCAAGTAAAGGTAAAAACCTCTGAATCCAATACACTCTAATATGCCCAGAGTAAAACACCAGTTTACAAACATAATCCAATATTTCTTTTTTGGAATTCATCAATAATATCAAATTGCTACAATGCCTTAATTTGGTCATCTTTATGGCCTCAGAACTGTAAGCTTGTAAGTTAAAAATTCACCTTTGTAAACACCAACCCATTTCTGGAATATTGCTTTTGGCAGCTCAGCAAACTAAAACAGTCTATATGCCCAACCTTGTAACAAAACCATGCTTTTTTTGATTATTATGAATTTTTAATAAACTTTTAGATTGGACAGTGTGTTTCCTCCAATATCATTCTTCCTTTCCAAGGTAGCTTTGACTATTAGGAGTGCCTTACCATTGCATATAATGTGACGATTGGTTTCCCATTTCTGCAAACAAGGCTGTTGGAATTTTGATTGAGATTGTGTTTAATCTGTAATTCTCCTTTAGTATTACTGCCATCTTAAGAATATTTAGTTTCCCAATCCATGGAACATGTAAATCTTTCCATTCTTATCAGTCTTCTTTGACTACTTTTATCAATATATTTTTGTTTTCTGTTTACACGTCCTTTATATCTTTTGTTACATTCATTTCTAGGTATTTTTTTATTTGAGTGGGAATTGCAAATGGAATTTTTTCTTCAGATTAATTACTAGTACATAAGAAACCACTGCACATGTTGCTTTTGTACCATGCTACTTTGCTGAATTCATGTATTTGCTCTAGGAGCTTTGTTGTGGATTTTTCATGATTTTCTGTGTATAGGATCATATAATATGCAAATAAGGAAACATTTATTTTATTCTTTTTCAAATTGGATGTCTTTTATTTCTTTCACTTACCTACTTGCTGTAGTAGAACTTCCAGTACAATGGTGAATGACAGTGGGACAGTGGGCATTCCTTTGTTGTTCAGGTCTTAGATGGAAAGTTTTCAATCTATTACCATTGAGCATGATGATAATTGCGATTTTTTCAATATTACCTTTATCAGATTGAGTAAATTTCCTTCTATTCTTAGTTTTCTATGTGTTTTTTAAAATCAGGAAGGGGCCTTGGATATTGTCAAATGCTCTTTCTGCATCAGTTGGGAGGAAAATGTGCTTTTCATTCCTTTGTTCAGTAAATGTGTTTCATTAAATTCATAGATTTTATTATGTAAAACCACACTTGTATACCTGGTATAAATCCCACTTGATCATGGTGTATAATTCTTTTGATGTTCTCTTAGGTTCAGTCTGCAACAATATTTTTGAAGCTTTTGCATGTATATTAATAAGGGATAATAATCTGTCCTTTTCTTTTCTTGTGGAATCTTTACCTGACTTTGGTATGAGGGTGATGGCCTCATAAAAGGAGGTACATAGTGTTCCTTTCTTTTTAAATTTTTGAAGATTTTGAGGAGGATTGGTTTTAAAGTCTCAGTTTTAAGATGTTTCTTCTTTTTTAATGTTTGTAGAGCTATAAATTTCCCTCTCACCTCTGCTTTTGCTGCATCTCTCAAGTTTTGGTGTTTTTATTTTCATTTACCTGGAGACATTTCTGAATTTCCCTTGTGATTTCTTCTTTGGCTTATAAGTTATTTAAGAGTACATTGTTTATTTTCCACATATTTGTAAATTTCCAATTTTTCTCAGTTATTGATTTATATCTTCATTCCATTGTGGTTGGAGAAGATACATTGTATGATTTTAATATTTTTGAATTTATTGAGCTATGTTTTATGAACTACTGTATGCTTTATCCTAGAGAATGATTCTTGTGCCCTAGAAAAGAATGTTTATCTTCCTGCTTTGGTGTGAAATGTTCTATAAAGGTCTGTTAGGTCTAGCTGGTTTAGATTGTTATTAAAGTCGTCTTTTTTTCTAACTGATCTTTTGTCTAGATGTTCTATCCATTATTGAAAGTAATGTATTGAAATCTACTTTAATGTAGAACCGTCTAATTCTCCCTTCAAATCTGTCAATATTTCCTTCATATATGTTGGGGCTTTTCTTTTGGGTGCATATACATTGCCACTTCTTGTCTTCTGTCAAGATGAATATTATAACCCCATTTTTTTCAAACTCTTTGCAATTTGCAAACATACATAATTCAAATTTGCAAAGTAAGGATACTGTTTAATTTGTATCCAAAGAACAATTTCAACCAAAATTAACATGTATCTTTCAAACTGTGGGTTAAAAATATAAAAAAGAAAACAGTGGAACTATATCTTTATATTGCAAAAAGAAAAAAGTCAACATAGAATTATATAACCAATAAAATAAACTTTTAAAAATAAAGATAACATTGGCTTTTACACACATTCAGAACTGAACAAATTCCTCATTAGAAGACTCATCTTACAGGAATTTAAAAGGAAGTTCTTTAAGAAGAAGGATAAATTGTGAGGTGTGAAAATATTCCAAAGCAGAAACCAAAGTCAGAAAACAAAGAATTAAAACTAACAAGGATTATATGCCAACAAGAATGATAATTTAGAGGAAAGGGACAAATTCCTAGAAACTCACAAGCAGCCTACATTGAGAAAAGAAGAAACTAATGAACTCAACAGTCCAATTAAAAGTAAAGAGATAGACTCAGTTATCAAAAACCTCCTAACAAAGAAGAGCCTAGGACCAGACAGCTTCACAGCTGAATTCTACCAAACATTCTGGAAAGAGCTAACACCAATTCTGCTTAAGTTCTTCCAAAAAACAGAAGTAGAAGGAACATTGCTTAACTCATTCTATGATGCCAACATTACCCTAATGCCAAAGCCAAACAAAGATACCACAAAAAAGGAAAATTACAGACCTATTTCTCTAATGAACCTAGATGCTAAAATCCTCAACAAAATACTTGCTAATCTCATTCAACAACCTATCAAAAAATTATATACCATGACCAAGTGGGTTTCATCCCAGATATGGAAGGATGGTTCAACATAAGAAAATCAATCAATGTAATACACCACATAAATAGATTGAAAGAAAAAAATCACATGATCATCTCTATAGATGCAGAAAAAGCATTTGACAAAATACAGCACACTTTCCTGATAAAAACTCTGGAAAAGATAGGAATAGAAGGAAACTTTCTGACCATGATAAAGGGTATATATGAAAAACCCAAAGCTAACATTATATTCAATGGTGAAATCCTAAAAGCCTTACCTCTGAGATTGGGAACAAGACAGGGATGCCCACTATCACCACACTTATTTAACATTGTCTTAGAAGTACTTCTAGAGCACTGAGGCAAGACAAAGATGTAAAGGGTATCCAAATAGGAAAAGAAGAAATAAAAATTTCATTATTTGCAGATGACATGATCCTATACATAGAAATCCCTGAGAAATCGACAACTAAGTTTCTAGAACATATAAAAGAGTTCAGTAACATCACAGGCTATAAGATCAGTGCTCAAAAATCAGTAGCATTTCTGTACAGCAACAATGAGCAATCTCAGGAGGAAATCAAGAAAAAAATGCCATTTACAATAGTAACTAAAAGAATAAAATACCTAGGAATAAATTTAACTAAAGTTGTAAAGGACTTATATACAGAAAACTACAAAACACTCTTAAAGGAAATTGAAGAAGACTTAAATACATGGGAGAATATTCCCTGTTCATGGATAGGAAGACTAAACATCATCAAGATGTCTATCATTCCCAAACTAATCTACAAATTTAATGCAATCCCAATAAAAATCAACACTGTATTTTTTAAGAAATTGGAAAAATTAACTGCAAAATTTATGTAGAAGTGTAAGAAGCTCCGAATCACCAAAGACATATCGAAAAAGAAAAACGAGGTTGGTGGTATCACACTACTTGACTTTAAAACACACTACAAAGCTACAGTGGTGAAAACAGCATGGTATTGACACAAGGATAGACACATTGACCAATGAAACTGAATTGAGAGTTCTGATATAAATCCTCACATATACAGTCATCTGATATTTGACAAGGCCACCAAGCCCAGTCAGTTGGGAAAGAATGACCTCTTCAACTAGAGGTGCATGAAAAACTGGATATCCATATCCAAAAGAATGAGAGACGAACACCATCTCACATCTTATACAAAAATCAACTCAAGATGGATCAAAGATCTAAATATAAGAGGCAAGACCATAAAGACCTTGGAAGATAATGTAGGGAAGCATCTACAGGACCTTGTAATAGGAAATGGTTTTAAAAGCATGAGCAGCAAATGTAAAAATAGATAAATAGGATCTCTTCAAAATTAAAAACTTTTGCCCCTCAAAGGACATTATCAAGAAAATAAAAAGGCAGCCTACCCAATGGGAGAAAATATTTGGCAACCATGTATCTGAAAGGAGCCTAATATCTTGCATATATAAAGAAATCCTACACTTTGAAAATAACAAGACAAACAACCTATTTAAAAAAATGGGCAAGTGACCTGAAAAGACACTACTCCAAGGAAGAAATACAAATGGCTAAAGAGCACATGAAAAAAAGCTCAACATCTCTAGCTATTAGAGAAACGCAAATCAAAACTACAATAAGATACCATGTTACACACATTAGAATGGTGGCTATTAAAAAAACAACAGACTATAAGTGTTGGAGTGGATGTGGAGGAATGGGAACCCTCATCCACTGCTGGTGGGATTATGGAATGTTCCAGCCACTGTGGAGGACAGTTTGGCAGTTCCTCAAAAAACTAACTATAGATCTTCCATATGATCCAGAGATTCCACTGCTGGGTATATACCCAGGAGAATTGAAAGCAAAGACACGAGCAGATCTATGCACACCAATGTTCATAGTGGCATTGTTCACTATTGCCAAAAGTTGGAATCAACCCACGTGCCCATCAACAGATGAATGGATAAACGAAATGTGGTACATACATAAAATGGAACATTACTCAGCTGTAAGAAAGAATAAAGTGGTAACACGCAAGATAACATGGATGAATATTGAAGATGTTATTTTGAGTGAAGCAAGCCAGGCATTGAAGGATGAATGGTACATGACCTCACTGATATGAATTAAGGAAACTGAGCAGTCCCTGAGAGCTATTGTCTAAAATATAGGTTTACAAGAAAGAGAAAGAGAGGAGTAAGTTGTGAGCCATCACCCATCGGACGTAATCTATGGTAAAGTGATAGAGTGCAGTTGCGTATTGAAGGGATAGGACAAATGGGTAGTGATGTTATTGGGTTTTGTGGTGCAGGCTTGAAAGGTGGGTAGATTGGGAAGGGTGGGTTAGAATACCCTGGAAACTGAGGGGAGAAATGGGAGAGGGACCACGTGAACACTTGTGATTTGTGGGTATGAGGTTGAAAGTACAGAGGCGGGAATGCTCTTATGGCAATATGACAAGGAAGGGTCACTGGTTTAGGGTGTTGGTTCGGGGGCCATTCGGGACAGGGCGCATCTGGAGCAGACTTCTATGGAGTGTGTGAGTGTTCATCGTGTCATAATGTGTTGTATCAGTGGATGCAGACCCACACAATGAGCAGGAAGGAGATGGACACCCATCTTTGGGAGGACTTATTCACTCAGAAATAGATAGGTGGGGGTCTCTTAAGAGCAAGGGCGGTTCCTAATAGGGGAGGACAAACCAGTGTGTCCAGACCTCTTGTTGCATGTAGCTATGAATTTTGTCATCCAAAAAATCTAACCAGGGGATCATCATGGGCCCCAGGGGGATGAGGAGGGAAGAACAGAACAGATCAAACAAGGGGTATTTAGTGGTCAGTGGAAATGTTTTTCATTACCTTACAGTTGTGGGCACAGGACATGGTAAACATCATCAAAATTTATAAAAGTGTACGGTCTAAAATGCAAACCATAGTGTAAACCATTGACAATGTTTAATAGCTATGTTTCACTATCTGTATATCAGTTATAACAATGATGCCATCCACATACAAAAAGGTTTTAATATGGGGTGAGAAAGGGGGAGGAGGTTGGGTATATGAGAGTGTCTTGTATTCTGTTTGTGACTTTGCTGTGACCTAAAACTTCTTTGAAAATTAAGTGAAAAATAGAGACACTGGGGAGTGAGAGGGGGAAGG
>JAQZBX010069027.1:0-15647 GCA_029593785.1 Cabassous unicinctus | reverse complement strand
GGCCGGCCTGCCCTCACAAGGAGGCCCCGGGAAGCGAACCCGGGGCCTCCCATATGGTAAACAGGAGCTCTCTTCATTGAGCCACACCCGCTTCCCTGGACTGTGTTCTCTTGCATCCACATGGGTTGTTCAACATTACTTATAATAATGAGAATTTGGTTAATTTTTTGCTTACTCTAACAGTACACCTTCTCTCAGTCTTGCTTCTGTAATTTCGGATCACATCCAAGGTTGGAACTTTACATTTCACTTTTCTTCCTCAAGAATGCCAGTTATTCTGTGTGTATGAGCTATTTTGGGTATTACGGTGATCCCTCCTTAAGGGTCCCTTATTCTTGATTGATTCCATTTGTCTAATACTTTCCATCTACATTTCCATTTTTAATATCTTTTATTAGAGAGTCATTGTGTAATTCCTGATTAATATCATAAATATTCCTGATTGTAACATAAATATTTGTTACTTTGAGTATTTCCTCTGTTTATGGATTTTAAAAATATCATTAAATTTAGAAATCTTCCAAGCCAAACACTTAGGTTTTTCTGGAGATGAGTATACATTAAGTGTTCTGCTTCATGTTATAAAGTAAGAGCCCATACCTCCTGTGCTTTTTTGTCCCCATGGGGGACATGCCATTAAGTATACAGCAAACAGCTTCTTCCTTGTAACCTGAGTGAAAAGGATCTGTTACAGAACCCATACTCAGTGAGCTGCTGCTGAGAGTCTCTTACAGCATATGCATGAGAGTGGTTTAAGCCTCACCCTTGCAGGCATGGAAGGAAGTTCGATTGCATAAGACAGTATTGTTGAGGTCCGAGATTTTACAGCAAGTCATCCAAGAGCTGTTTGTGGACTACTATGTGAAGACACAAGATACAAATTTAACTTCTAAGGATAAAAAAATTCATGAGACCTTTGAACAGTGGCTACTTGTGACTAAACTGACATGGTTCTTAGGTCCCAGGCAGGAGAGAGAGATGCCTCCACTGCTCAGGCTCCAGAAAGCAAATCGGCTGGAGCTCATGCCACCCTCAGAGGATTTTGTGTGGATGAGAGCTCGGCTCCAACTAGAAGTAGAGGAACAGCTCAAGAAGAAGTGTTTCACTCTGCTCTGCTACCATGATCCCAATTCAGTTCAATGAAACTCTGACTGCAGCAAATGTATGGAAATTGGCAGAGATCCTGGTGGATGAGAAGCAGCAGTGCCAGACACCAAGGGCCAGCAGAAGGAGCAGATGGTGCTGCTGGAGAAGCAGAGTGCCACCTACTCCCAGGTGCTTCTCTAATGCCTTGCCTAGCTGTAGAGACTTCTTCAGGAGCACCGGCTGAAGACTCAGTCTAAGCTAGACCATATCAATGCCCAGTACCTAGAGATAAAGTGCAGTGCCATGATCCTTAAGCTGAGGATGGAGGAGCTAAAGACTTTTTCTGACATTCACACTGCCAAGAAAGTGGAAGTTCATCATCTTATTAGGGACTGTTTGGAGAGGGCCATTCACCTGTAACAACAGGACATGGAGAAGTCCCGACAGGTCCTCAAACCTGTGAAGTCCTCAGGGAGGCATATGACAGGCTGGTAAAAGAGTTCACCCAACTCAAGCAGGCAACCAAGAACAAGTGCTGGGTACTCCAGGAGTTCAACAAGTCCTACCGCTAAATCAGGAAACATGCCCTCCTCAGGGCTGGTGCCTTGTTCCCTTCCTGATAAAAGGACCAATAGAGGCCCGCATCACTATAAGGGAGTATGGGAATACTTGCTTAAAACACTGCAGTCATTTGGACACTCTCCTGGTTTCTCTTCCTTGTTTACAAAGACTGGGCCTTTTCTGGAAAATGTAGTGGATTTATATAATTTTATGCACAACTGTTTGTGAGCATTGGCCCTGGATAATATTTGATTATCTCCTGAATAAAGTGATGATGTTATGTCTCAGAAAAAAAAAAGAAAGAGAGAGAAAGAATAGTAGATTATGAACTAGATTTTTGTTTGTTTGTTTGTCAAACAAGGTAATTTCCCCCTCCTTTTATATCAGTCTGCTAAGGTGGATGGCTTATCATTCAAATCACACTGCACCAGCTTAGTTGGAATTGGGCCACACCTCTAAATTATCTCTGGTTCAAATAAGATTATGTATATCTATCTTTTCCCTTTATGCCAATCCCAATATCCTGTGTTACCACCAAGGAGCAGATTTCTTCTATTTTATCAACTGAAAAGGGATTTGGTTACCTGTATAATCAATTTAAGTCCACTTCTAGCTTAATAGAGGGACCTGAAATATAAGCACTGAACGAAGCAGTTAGAAAATTTTCTACTCTCCAGGTCCACTCTCTTTACCTCTTACCAGATTCATTTTCATTTGGAGTTCCTCCATTTGCAAGCCATATTGTCCTTAAAAATGTAGATGATTTTTTTTTTTTTTTTTTTTGCTAACTATTCCACCTACTGATACTCAGAATAGTCAATTGGCTCCATGAAAGCAGCATACCTCTTTGCTCACCTATGAAGAACTGGTTCATTTTTGGAATTTAGTTAATTTATACTTCTTTGTGTCTACTCTTCATTGGTGGTTTAAGGTTAGGTGTGAATTTTAGTTTATCTTATGTTTTATCTATTGCTCTTTGGTGGTATAAAAAAAGTGTAATTTTTAGTTTTTCCTGTGTCTTTTTGTTGCAGCAGTAATCTTTTTGACCTTCTATATCCTATATGAAAGCAAATCTCCTAGTGGTTTTAACTCCTGTGTCTTAAATACCTTATGCCATCCTAGATTTAATTACTAAATCATTTCCTGGAATTATGTCTGTAGGCAGTAGTTGTACAATACTTGCTGTTTTATCATCATTAGGTATTGTGAAATGTTCTCTTGTAGCTCATTTTCCCCATGATTATCATCATCATTTAATTTTTACTACATAGTAAAAAAATTGTGATGCCTTCTTCCTGTTTATTGTGATGGCACATTTAATTTGTTTGCCTTCATATTATTTGACACTTGGAACAAGTCCTTAGCAAATTTGCATTACATATGAGGTTTGGACCTTCCTACAGCCTCAATAAAATCAGTTTCTTATATTTTAATTTTCCCACTTTAGTAGTTCCAAAGTCTTTCTATACTTCTGTATTAGGAAGATGTCAAGAGTAGTAGAACTTAATCATTAAGTGCACAGACCCTAAAAGCAGGCTGTTCTGTGTGTTCAAAACTTAGCTTTATCACTGAGTTACCTTGGGAAACTTGCTTATCCTCTCTATGTGCCTGAATTTCCACAATTGTAAAATGAATATAAACGATAACAATACCAACCTCATAGGGTTTGTAAGGAGTTTAAATTAATATTTTAAAGGACTTAGAATAGTGCCTAGCACAAAAAAGTGCTCTAAAAGAGTTTTTTTTCAGTAAACAAAAAAATTTTGATGCTCAGAACGCCATTGTCAAAATAAGTTTCTATTTTTAGTCTGATAAGAACAATCTGATGTGAAAGCCCACTTACATAAGAAAGTACATAAAAATGTATCAGGAAGTAGGTCTAATAAAATAATTCAAAGGGACTAAAGGGCTCTTGGTTTTTTTAATAGAAATAAAGGAAATTTAAAGTTAAAATAGAAACTTGACCAGAGAATATTTAACTTTTTCTTTTTGCCATCCACAGCAATATCAATTATACTCTACAGTGTGTTGTAGGTCATCTTCTATTGTCTACCTTCTTTGGCCTGTAACTCTTTTCTTACTACTTTTCTGCATCTTATTTAGGAAAACACAAGAATCATAGATTTAAAATGTGTCTTTTATATGACTCACTTATCAAGTGCAATTCTATAATTTCATTCTCTGAAATATTTTCAAGAATAGAAAAAAACTCATATCAATAGTTTTAATAGTTATTTAGTTCGTATTTGGTTATAGGAAATACATATAAATTATACATAAGGTCAGTTTCTTATTCTTTATTTGTTTTGTTTTGACATAAGGGATTGTAAAAGAACAAAGTCTTATTTGTCAAAAGAATTCATAATAGATTTTCCTGAAATTCTGAAAATTATGGCAGTGTTATCATTTGTTTCCAGCAGGTGGTGCAATTGCTATATTCAGAAAAAGAAATCTATGCCTCAAAATAGCTCTTTCAAATTATCTTAACTTTTACAACTTTGATTAGTTTGGATTTTCAGTAGGATTTTTCTGAAGTGTCTTATAAAGATATAGTGATTTCCTTGATAAATGAGTCAACACAGCTTTAGTTCTTGGGTTAAACAAAGTTAAGCAGGTTATTTCAGGATTTCTCAGAAGCTTCACATGCTGATATAAAATCAAAGAAGATGAGATAGAGTGAGGCACTTCCCAAACTTATTTTACCATGAAATCCCCTTTCAAAGCAGATATTTAAGGATTTGTGTGTGTGTGTGTAACAAACTTATGGAAAATGGTTTTAGAGGAATTTAAACCCAATAGAATAGCATTGAAATATATTGTCATAACAACCCACAGAATGGGAGAAAATTGTTGCAAATCATATATATGATAACATGTCTCTAGAATATATAATGAACTATTGCAAATCAAAAATAAAAAGACAAATACCTAATTAAAAATGGGCAAAGCATCTGAACAGACATTTCTCTATAGAAGATATACAAGTGGCCAATAAGCACACGAAAAGATGCTCAACATCATTAGCCATCAAAGAATTGCAGATCAAAACCATAGAGTAATGCTACTTCACACTCATTAAGATGGTTATAACTAAAAAAAACAAAAACAAAGATAGTAAGTGTTAATTAAGAGTTTGGTAGTTCCTTAAATGGTTAAATAAAGAGTTACCATAAGATACATCAATCCCACTTCTAGGTATATACCCAAGAGAAATAAAAACACATCACACAAAACTTGTACACATATGTTCATAACAGCATTATTCATAGTAGCTGAAAAGTGGACACAACCCAAATGTCCGTCACCTGACGATTGGATAAACAAAATATAGTATATTCTTACAATAGATTACTATAAGGCAATAAAAAGTAGTACTAATACATGCCACAGTGTGGATGAACCTTTAACATTGGGCTAAGTGAAAAAAGCCAGATAAAAAAGGTCACATATTGTGTGATTCCATTTAGCTGTAATGTCCAGAATAGACAAACTTACAGAGACAAAAGTAGATTAATGATTACTTAGGGCTGGGTGAGATGGTTGTCTTGGACACAAAAAGGATATAAGAATTGTCCTTAAACATATGAAAATAGGCTTAACTTCACTTATAACAAGAGAAAAACACATTAAACTACATTGAGAATTGTGACAACTGTACTATAGAAATGTAAGATGCTAACAATAGAGGAAATTGGGTATGGGGTACATGGGAACTCTGCAACTTTTCTGTAATTCTAAAATAAAAGATTATTTAAAAGATTTTTCATGGTACGTGAAAAAATTGGAAATCCAAACAGCTCTCAAAGAAAAATTATCCCAAGTATGACAATTATACATGCAATGTTTAAATCAAACAGCAAAATGGGCCTCTTGTCATCCTTTATAAGATTTCAAACCTCTATCTAGCCATTTGGATTTCTTCTTAAACTATGTATTACTGAGTTTCATCAGCTTATCCTGGGACATATGTGTTTTTATCCTGTCATGTGAAAACTGTATTATTGTCAGAAATCCAGACTAATGATTTACTAAGTGAAATAGAAAGTAATTATTAGTAATAAATTGTTTGATATATTATAACTGTTACATTCTTTCACCCCAAAAAAATTGTTTCACCATTTTTAACCGTAATTTTTCTTGGCTATGAATAAAATTGAGTATCTTTTATTATGTTCAAGACAATTTAAAATTTTTTTCTGTGATCTTCTATTTTTTCTATTGGATTGTTCTTTTTTTCTCTCAAAATTTAAAGGGCTCTTTATATATCAGGGAGTCTAGTTCTTTGTGATGTAATTTGTGAGTATTTTTTCTCAGTTTGCCATTTATCTTCTGTCTTTTCATATTATATTTTTGCTGTACAAAGGTTTTTTTTTATGTAGTCTAATTGATCAATATTTCCTTTTGTAGTATCTATATTTTGAGTCACAGAAGTGCTTATCATACCCATGTTATAAAGGAATTTACCCATATTTCTTCCTTATGTAATTTCTTCCTTCTGTTCTATTCCTTTGGACTGACTCTCTATTCATGCTATAATCCCACACTGTTTCAATTATAGAGGAATACTATTCCCTCCCTACCCCCGCCCATTGTCTGCTTTTTGTGTCCATTTGCTGTGTGTTCTCTGTGTCTGCTTTTCTTCTCTTTAGGCAGCACTGGGAATTGATCCTGGGACCTTCTAGAGTGGGAGAGAGGTGCTCAATCTCTTGCACCACCTCAGCTCCCTGGTCTGATGCATCTCGTATTGTCTCTCCTCTGTGTCTCTTTTGTTGTGTCATCTTGCTGTGCCAGCTTTTGCGTGGGCCAGCACTCCATATGGGCCAGCACCCCATGTGGGCCAGCTTGCCTTCACCAGGAGGCCCCGGGAATCGAATCCTGGACCTCCTATATGGTAGATGGGAGCCCAATAGCTTGAGCCACATCTGCTTCCCTAATTTATGTATTTAAGTCTATTAATTTCCCTCTAATTATTGCTTTAATTGTATGTCATATATTCTTTAGCATAGTGATAAATCATTGTCATGAATCTTTAGAAATTCTGAAATATGATTATTTGTCCTCTTTTCCAAAGATTATTTTAATAGAGTTAAAAAATTTTTCATTTGAAGGTTTTGATGTTTACTATTGTTAATTAATTTTCAGTTATTGCTTCATATTCATAGACTGTTGTATTATTTTACTTAATGAAATTTACAGAGGTTTTTGTTGACAATATTTTTATAGTAGTAAGTTTACAATAATAAATTTATAATAGTTTATGGTAAAATTTACTGAATGTTTCATGTGTACTTGAGAAGTTATATTTTTTTTTGATATGTATTTTTAATAAAATCTACATCATTGATTATATTATATGCCTATATCTTATTTTTTTGTCCTGTCTTAGAGTGAAAGTGAAGTATTAAAGTCGTCTGTTATTATGCTTCTGTATCTATTTCTTCTTGTGCTTTCTGTTTATGTTTTATTAAGGTGGTTACTATGTTATTTGGTAAATATATATCCATATCCATTATTAAATTCATTGCCTTGTTTAATACTTTGAAACCTGTGGAATTTCATTCTACTTTCTTTAATATCAGGATTGTAATTTGCATTTACCTGATCTCACCTTTCTGAATTTATTTGTTTTAGGTTGGTCTCTTAAATGTAGCAAAGAGTTGGTTTTTTCTGTGTATGTCTTTTACTTAATAGGTCAGTTAAGTCCATTTTTATTTATTGATATGTTTATTACATATTATTTTAAGTTATCTTTACTATTATATATTTATTGCCTTTCTTTTTCTATGTTAGCTGTTTTCTTTACTCTTTTTAATTTGTTTTAGTGTTTAGGAATACTTATAATTTTGTTCTTATAGTTCTCTTTGTACTAATGCCTGTTTCCTTACTTAGGGTTTTGTTGTTGTTTTGCCTATCTATCATTTTCTTGTTGATCCTTATTACCACTTTCTTTGCTTCATTTTCATTATTTTGGCTGTTTCAATTTTTTCATGACATTTATATTTTCAGTCTCAGTGATTCTTCCTTGGATGTTGTATTAGTCAGCCAAAGGGGTGCTGATGCAAAGTACCAGAAATCTGCTGGCTTTTATAAAGGGTATTTATTTGGGGTAGAAGCCCACAGTTACCAGGCCATAAAGCATAAGTTACTTCCTTCACAAAAGTCTGCTGCTACATGTTGGAGCAAAACAGCTGCCGACGTTTGCCAAGGTTCAGGCTTCTTCGGTTCCTCTCTTCCCTGGGCTCCTTTTCTCTTGAGCTCAGCTCCTCTGTTTCCTCCACAAGGTCAGCTATAGACTATGAGGCTCTCTAGGCTCTGCCTCTCTCCACAAGGCCAGCTGTGAACTGTCAGGCGAATGGCTTGTCTCTTTTCCCGGGGCCTTCTCTCCTTCCTCATGACCAAGCTCCTCTCTGTGCTTATTTCCTCGGACTCCAGCATTAAAACTCCGCATCAGAACTCCAACATCAAAACTCCAACTCTGTCCTTTGCCATGGTTTTTATCTTTGATCCCCACCCACCAAGGGGAAAGGGTAAATGCCCTACTGATGTGGCCCAATCAAAGCCCCAATCATAACTTAATCATGCCCAGATAAACAGACCAGTTTACAAGCATAATCCAATATCTATTTTTGGAATTCATAACTATATCAAACCGCCAAACTGCTACAGATGTCTTCTAATTTAGTCTTTATTTTTGAGATGATTTTTTTTTCTTTATCTTCAATTTTTTTCCTGAGTTCAGTCAACTCTTATTTCACATTTTCCTGTTTTGTTTTGTTTTTTATATTTCTATTTTGAACTTTAAAATATCTTCTTTGAGAATTTTTTTTCCATATCAGTAAATGCTTGTTTAAGGATATTTCATTTAGATGGCAGTATTCTGTTATAATTTTTTTTTTTTGACTTTGTGGTTGGTTTGGGGGAATAGTTTTATCATCTGAAATATTTTGGTTTTCATTTTCTATTTTCTTTTACAATACCTTTGTGTGGATATTGTCTGCTATTTTATGTTAGTTTTGGAATGTCTTATATTTTCCTGGGCCAGCAATAATAGTTGTATGCAGAAGAGGGTGAGGAGTTTGGTGGCTTACTGGATTTCTTACTTCAAGAGTGCCCTCTTATTTTGGTATGATGAAGGCCAGGCTCTTTAATGAATGCCAACATTCTTTTGGGGGCAGAAGTTGGATGATAATAATTATTTATCTCTTTATGTTTCAATTTTCTTGTTATTGTAGACCCTTTAATTTCTACCATTTGTTTCCTTCTTACCCTTCACTCTTAAATTCAAAGGAATCTTTTCCCTTCAAAGTCACTCTTCCTTGTAAGTTCTTCCCAACTCTGGCTGCATGCCCTTTCATGACCCTCTCTTTTGATCACCAGAACTCTGATCAGCCAGGTCTCAGACTTATTCTCAGCATTTGTGATCTCAGGGAGGAACTCTATCTTTGGGGGAGTGATTTTTGTCTGAGTTTCTCTAGTGTCCACTGCACTCTCCTTTTTCACTTGCTGCCTGTAGGAGGCTCCAGAGGTAACTGGGTTGGTTTCTGAATGTTTATTTTCCTAGTTACACGTAAACTTAAGTTTGTATTGTTCTCTGTTTCATAGTCATGCTGTCAGTATGGGATATGGGTGGTTTTATTCATTCTTCTTGATATGTAGGTATTTGGAAGATGTATGAAAAGCCAAATTTAGATGTTCCCCTTATCCTACGGGATGCCAGCATCAGATTGTTTTATTTTTGAACAAATATAATTGCTAAGCTGAAAGTTTCTTATTTGTAATTCCTACCCATTAATCCTAGTTGTTTTTTCTTAAACCACACAGAGAAAACCAAATCTCTCTTCTATGTTCCAACAAAAGCTGTTTCCCAGCCCCTAAAATCTTTTCTGTGATAAACATCCATAGATCTTTCAACCATTACTCATATGATGTAGCTTCAAGTCATCCCTGATAACTCTCTTTATCAGTGATGCTAACTCATCAGGTGCATTGGCGTCTATTGTGTATTTACCACCATAATTTGAGGAAATTATTACCATTGGAAGGAACTAACGCTAGCAATTCAAATGTTCATTCTTAGAACAATTGCTTTCCTTTATCCAAATATAAAGTCTTTAAGTAAAGAATTAAAGGAAAATTGAAAATGGGAACAAAAGATGTTTTATATTTTGCTTTCAACAAAGAACAAACATCAATCAGCTTATCCACTAACACAGCAAATATTTGTTCTGACTGGGGGAACAGCTAATGTGTCTAAATGTTCCTAACTAAACATAGCAAATAAAATGTAGAATGGCCTGAATGAATTTGAACACTTACGAATTTCCTAATGTGTAATCTAATGTGACAAAGTGAATGCTAATGAAACAAAAGGGTACTGTTCTGCTTGGTCTTATTTATGTGGCAATGACAGGGTCATGACTCTTTTTTGTAATGATGGATGCAAAAGCCTAGGATTGCTAAAAAATTTCACCATAGGATATAGTATTCTTAGGAGGTTCAAATAGGAAGATAATAGGAAAATGGGGGAAAATTGGATGGGGCAATAGAAATTGAGATGGTAGAGTGAGTATTGGATTGGGAAAAACCTTCTAACCAACTTTTGGTGGTGGCTATTGGTAAAAAACAAAAATTAGGACTGAATGAAGCTAAAGGATGCATTTACCCTATGTGACTTCCTCACTCCTATTTCCATGTGGTCTCATATCTATTGAAGAGAGAAGAAGCCAATCTATAGCTTTGGGTACAGAAAGAAATATAAACTTAAGCCTAGAGGAGAAAGTTTAAGCAACAAAAAGATCAGAATCTCAATTTACTAGGTTGGTAGCCATAGAAACATTCAGTGACAAAACAATATAAGTATTACTATGACTTTCTTCACAAATAGGGGAAATAATACAGAAGCTCCCTTATATTTATGCTTAATTTTCTAATTTATCCTCCACATTCCACATATTTCCTCAGAAAATCTTTATAGAAACTCTATATACAATGTGAGACTCATCAAGATTAGTGATTTGTCCACAAGATAGTAAATGATAGAGTCAGTACTCCAACCCATGTATTCTATCATCACTGGAACACATGTCGGGAAAGAACAATGCAGTTCATCTTTATTTTCTTTGACTTTTAAAAAAAAAATCAATTTTATTGGTACATATTAACAAAGCATAAATCCATCCAAAGTACACAATCAATACATCTTTATTTTCAATACGCAAATACTTCTAGACATTAAACTGGTAGCTTTGCAGTAAGAGTACTAGGCTAATAAGTTGTATATGCAACACACACATACTTCCATGTAAACGTAAGTATATTCCTATAATCTATACCATACATATGTGAACTGAAGCAGTGGTTCTTTTTTTAAATTCTATGAATTTCTACTTTATTTCTCATTGGAAACAGATCAATGGTAAATTGTTATGAAATAGAAATAGCATCATTTCTTTGCACAGATGTTTATAGAAATTTTCCATTATAATGGAATCTTACTTGTACTAAAATAAAGAATTCAATAGGCTATTCAGATGTTTTCTTTAGAGTTGAATTTTTAAAAAGCAGTTTTATTGAGATATATTTACATACCACACACTCCATCCAAAGTATATAATCAATGGCTTTTAGTATAATTATAGTGTGGTGCATTCATCTCCACAAAAAAATTTAGCACAATTTCTTTATTCCAAAAAGAAAAACTCCATACCCCTTAGCAGTCACCCCTCAGTCCCTCTATACTTCCCCAGCCCTACACAACCACTAATATAATTCTATCTTTATAAATTGATTTATTTGCATTTTCTATAAAGGAAATCACATAATATGTAGTACTTCGTGTCTGTTTTCTTTCATTTAGCATAAGGTGTTTTTATTTGCCTGATACCAACAGCTTGTAACATTAACATACATTTGTTCATTAAAAAAAAAAAGTCTTATATATGCCCACATTCATATTTCACGAGGTCTCACTATGCTACACAGTCCCATGTTACATTTTTTAGTTTTTCTTCTAGTAATATACGTGATCTTAGACTTGTCCCTTTCAACCACTGTCTTTATAATAGCACTATTTACAAACACTATGATGTGCTTTCACCTTTTCTATTCATTTCCAAAGATTAACAACCTTTTTATCAATTCTGCACAGATTAACCCTCAGCTTTTCATTCCCTAATCTTACTCTATTTTCTGGTGACCTATATTCTAGTCATGCCTTTATACAATATATTTAGTTCATAATAGCGCAGTCATAAAGTATTTGTCCTTTTGTGTCTGGCTTGCTTCTCTCAACATAGTAGCCTCCAGGTTCAACCACATTGTCATATGCTTCATTTCTTCTTACAGCTGCATAATATTCCATCATGTGAATACACCACAGTTTGTTTATCCATTCATTGGTTGATGGACACCTGGATTGTTTCCAACTTTTGGCAAATGTGAATAACGATGCTCTGAATATTGGTCTGCAGATGTCAGTTCATGTCATTGCTCTCAGGTCTTCTGTGTCTATACCTAGTAGTGGTATTGCCGGGTCATATGGCAAATCTATATTCAACTTCTTTAGGAATTGCTAAACAGTCCTCCACAGTGGCTGTACCATTCTACATTCCAACCGACACTTAATCAGTGTTCCTGTCTCTCCACATCCTCTCCAACACTTGTTGAGGCAGTGTTTCTTAACCATGCTGCTCACACTAAGATATAAACTCTGAAAGGGGAAGGATTTTAGGCTCTTCTATTCTTTCCTGTATCACCGAGACCCAGAAGAGTCACTGGTACATGATAAATGAGCAATTAAAGTTTTCAAAATAAAAGAATGATTCACTGAAGTGTTATTAATTATTGTTATTTTCAAGTGAAGATTGTGTGTGTTGGCTGTATTAAGAATAGTCATTCTTAGAAAAAATTAAGTAGTGAGAATGTAAGCATGCACTTGTGAGACATGTTAGGCATAGATAAAGTAGTTCGTATATGTTCTGAGAAAAGATAGGGAGGGATGGAAGAAATGAGTAAGCCCTCAACATTCATGTTATATGAAATATTCCAGGCAGTTATGCTATCCTTAAACCGGCCACCCATTGTTGACATCTATTTTGACCCCAATTGCCCTTTGATGGGGTTCTCAGAAGATTACTGGGAAATTATAGCCACTGGCTAAGTAAGAATACTTGCTCCTGTATATCTCTGATGGAACAAGTATGTATAGGCCCCAGGAACTTTCTATCTGCTGAATTTCCTTTCTCATCTTCAACTCTGGTCCTTATAATCAGACTGTAAGCAGAGAAGGCTGATGTGGAGAAGGAGAGGGAGAGAGAGAGGGAGAGAGAGGGATAGAAGGAGAGAAAGGATGAGAGAGAAAGAGGGAGAGGGGAGAGAGGCTGTATGGATATTATGTAACACAGGTTCAGAGAGCATGGTACCTTCACCCTGCTTAATCCCTATCATGGATGTATTAATCTACCCATCTGTTTCCCCTTGCCTTTTGCTGTATGTTTGAAATTGATTCAACTAATGGTGAAATTCCATTTTTAAAAACTATTCTTTTTTAAAGAATCTTAGATTGCATAAATGTTACATAAAAGATATAGGAGATTCCCATGTGCCCTGCTCCCTAGCCCTCCCACCTTTTCCCACATCAACAACATTCTTCATTAGGGTGGTACATTTGCCACAATTGATGAACACATCTTGGAGCATTGCCACTAAGTGTGGATTATAGTTTACATTGTAGTTTACACTCTTCCCCGCAAATTTTTTTAAGTTATTACAAGATATACAATGGCCTGCATCTGTCATTGCAATGTCTTTCAGGACAATTCCAAGTCTTAAAAGTATCCCCAAATTACACCTATTTTTCCCTCTCCCTCAGAACTTCCAATGGCCACTGCCTCCACATCAATGATAAGAGTTCTTCCATGGTTAGGACCACAATAAGTCTATAGTAGAATAGCAATAAGTCTACTCTAATCCATCATTCATTCCGCAATCCTGAGGGTTCTGGGATGGTGATAACCACTGCGCCTCTAATTGAGAGGGGGCTTAGATCCACGGGGCAGATGGATGGGACTAACTTGCTTGCAGTTGTGAACTCTCTCTGTTCCTTGAGATGGTTGTTGTCAATCATCATCTCCTTGTTAGTTGTCCTGGGTGAGTCCAATGAACTGGAGAGTAGGTGTTATAAGTCGGTTGAGATTCAAGGACCAACTGGTACATGGACAGTTCAAAGATTTAAATCTCTTGGACATATACCTATCAACTCTAGTATTAACTATAGGTTCAAATAGAAGGGGCAGAAGAGCCATGTGTAGGGAAACCACCACTGAGTCCAATGCTATCACAGTGGGGAGCATAAATTCCAAAGTAGGGCCTACTGAAAGCTGCCAAACTTCTGAGCTGTCTACCCTGCCTATAGTGTTTGGATGTCTCCAGAACCCTTAAGAGCCCTGCTATTTGAGTGAATATTTGCTTTGGCAGTCAATGAGTTCCTACTGAGACATGCTTAAGAGTAAGCTCTGGAATGACTTCCTGACACACTTTGAAGTCTCCTAGCCATATAAGCTCATTTGTCTTTACCCTTTTCCCCTTTTGGTCAAGGTCTTTTTCCAGTTGCATTGCTAGTTGGTGCTTGGTAGTAATCTCTTGGTACCAGGGAGGCTTATCCCTGGGAGTCATGTCTCACAGTGGGGGGAAGGTAATGCATTTATATGCTGAATTTGACTTAGAGAGAGGCCACATTTGAGCAACAAGGAGGCTCTCAAGAGGTAATGCTTAGACACCCTAAAATACTAGGTTAAGTTTCACTTTCAAAAGTAAAGAGTCATAAGTACAGTCATCACTATCAAGGGCCCATCAATGGCCCATTCTCCTTCACTAGTCACTGCCCCTGTACTCAGGGAATTCTTTTTGTCCTATTAGAGAATGTGGCAGAGCTCCCCAGGATGGGAATTTGACATTCCTTGGTTATTGTGTGAATCTCCACCCATTGTGACAATGCCCCATGAACACTTGAACACATTCACATGACTTACAGGCATGCCCCAGGTGAACCTCCTCCCATGAATCCCCCATCTCTGACACCCTGCGTTGATAATCCTCCCCTGCCATAGCTGTAATGCCTCTGTGATCCAAAACTTCTTCAACAAAATAACTGAATACAATTAATAGGAAAATGATGTAATAATGATAGTTTTAAAAATAATGAATAAAACACAAAACAAAACTTTAAGAAGTTTGAAATAATAAAAAATTAAAAAAATATAAAATTAAAAATTTTTTGACATTATGTCTTTCATCACTGTAAGATCTGTTGTCTTGTCTGTACAATGACATTTTCTTCCATTTATTCCCCCAGTGTCTTATTCTTTTCATTTTGTCTTCAAAGAAGGTTTAGGTCACAGAAAAGTCTCATACAGAATATAGGTGATTCCCATATACCCAATATCCTCCCCCTTTACCCCTTTCCCCCATCAACAACATTTTATATGTGGATGGTACATTTGTTACAAGTGATGCACAAATACTGAAACATTGCTACTAACCATGGTCAATGATTTACATTATGGTTTACGTTTTGGACTGTACACTTTTAAAGATTTTGATGAAGTTTGACATGGTCTGTATCCATCATTGCAAGATCATGTAGGATAATTCCATCATTCCAAAAATGTCCCATGTTCCATCTATTCTATTCCTCCCTCCCCTTCCCCTCAGGACCCATGGTAACCACCAAGATTAACTCATTGAAGGGCAAGATTCATAGTTATTTGCAATATCATTGAGCACTTGACATACTGGCCTGTCCTCCTCTATTAGGCACTGCGTATGCTCTCAAGAGACTCCCACCCCTCTATTTGAGATCATAGCAGGACTCCCCAGGATGGGAGTCCAACACCTTCCTGCTTATTATGTAAGTCTCCACCCATTGATATAACACACTATGACAAAATGAACACTACACACTCCCTAGAAGCCTGCCCCAGGTGTGCCCTGTCCTGCATGCC
>JAQZBX010069026.1:0-15651 GCA_029593785.1 Cabassous unicinctus | reverse complement strand
ATTCCCTTATATTCCATTCCTTTCACTTCTTACATTTTCCCTTATTGATAACATCTTACATGAGTATGGTACATTTGTTACAATTGATGAACAAATATTGAAGCATTGCTACTAACCGTGGTCAATGGTTTACATTATGGATTACATTTTATTGTAAAATGTAATCCATACATTAATCCATACTGTATGGTTATTGTTGCAGTGTATTGGGGGTGGGGAGATATGTGGGATAGGGTGCACCTGGGGCATGCTTCTATGGAATATGAAAATGTTCATCTTGTCATATTGTGTTATCTCAGTGGGTGAAGACACAAATAATAAACAAGAAAACATCAAACTCCCATTCTGGGAAGTACTGCTATATTCTCAAGTAGAGGGGCAAGAATCTCTGGAGAACATAGGCAGTGCCTGATAAAAGAAAACAGACCAATATGTCAAGCCATCAATATTAATGCACATAACTATGAACCTTATTCTTCAAAAATGGAAACTAAGTGGTTACCACAGGTTCGGGGGTGGGGGGGTATAGAATAGATGGAACATAGGGCATTTTTAGAGCATTGGAATCATTCTGCATCATCTGGCATTGATGGATACAGGCCATTATAACTTTTGTCAAAACCTATAAAAGTCTGATCTCTTTATGTAATGTGGATATCAAACCCTTGTTGCATATTTGCTATCCAAATATTTTCTCCCATTTAGTAGGCTGCCTTTTTAGTTTCTTGATAAATACTTTTGAGGAATAAAAGTGTATAATTTTAAGAAGTCCCATTTATCTATTTTCTCTTTTGTTGCTTGTGCTTTGGGTGTAAGGTTTAAGAAACTACTGCCTACCACAAGGTCTTGAAGATGTTTCTCTACATTTTCCTCTAGGAGTTTGATGATTGTAGCTAAATAATAGGTTTTGAAGTCAGGAAGTGAGAGTCCTCCAATTTTGTTCTTATTTTTTAAGATATTTGTGGCTATTCGGGGCCCCTTACCCTTCCAAATAAGTTTGGTATTTGGCTTTTCCATTTCTGCAAAATAGACTGTTGGGATTTTTCCTGAGATTGCATTGAATCATTAAATCAGTTTGTGTTGAATTGACATCTTAACAATATTTAGTCTTCTAATCCATGAACACAGAATGTCCTTCCATTTATTTAGGTCTTCTTTGATTTCCTTTAACAATATTTTGTAGTTTTCTGAATACAGGTACTTTATGTCCTTTGTTAAGCTTATTCCTAAATATTTAATTGTTTAGTCACTTATTACAAATGGAATTTTTTTCTGTCTACTCAGATTCCCCATCAGTAGTGTATAGAAATGCAATTGATTTTTGTATCTTTTTTCCTGCCACTTTTGCTGAACTTGTCTATTAGTTCCAGGTGCCTTTTCATGGATTTTTTGGATTTTCTAGATATAGGATCATAACATCAGCAAATAGTGAAAGTTTTACTTCTTCCTTTCCTATTTGGGCACATTTTATTTTATTTTATTTATTTATTTTTGCCTAATTGCTCTATCTAGAACTTCCAGCACAATATTGCATAACAGTGGTGACAGTGGGCATCCTTGTCTTGTTCCCAATCTCAGTGGCAAAGCTTTCAGTCTTTCACTGTTCAGTAAAATGCTCCAAGTGACTGGGACGAGAGATTCCTAAAAGTGCTTTTTTTGTCCTTGCAGTTTTCTGACTGGCCAGCAGATGACTCTCAATGGTGAATCTTTCCATGGAGGTGTCTCTGTCAACCTCTACTTGCCTGTGATTCTGGTCTAGCCAGAGCCAAGATTCAAAATTGGCTCTGCTGGCCTAGAAACCACTCTCTGTCCTCCACTGCACCCTCCCTCTTCCCAGTGAGGGAGACTTCTGCTCCCCTCTTAGTTGGCCGCAGTGAGCCATAGATTTTATCTAGGCTGTTCACCTTAAGGATTGGGGATGGGTTTGTTCCCGGCCACAGGGATTAGTAACTCATGATTTTCCTTTTGGCTTCTTCGTCTCTCTGTCCCTCACTTTCCTGAAAGATGCACAGCACTTTCCTGATCTGCAGATCCCCAAAGCAGCTTCCTCAGACAGCTTTTTGCCTTTCCTCTGTTGTTTTTGGGAGAGAGTCCTGCCTGCTTACTTCCCCGAATAAAATCTGTCCATTTTTAACCACCTCGTCTCCTAATATACTAGCTGAGGCCACCAACATCTGTCTTTGGCTTATTGCAATAATCTCTTGATTTTTTTTCTCATCCATTCTTGAACTGAGTAGGTTTCCACCTAATGTGCTTATTTATTTACTTAGCCTAAGCTAGTTTGAAACATGGTTTGCTACTTGAAATCAGAATAGTCCTTATAATAAAAGAATAACATTTTAAAAAATAACATCTACATTTTTTAAGAGCTTAAATGAAATTTAGAATGGGTCTACCTTATACAAATCACTCACTTTATAGAAAATGCCTTTTTATCTCATTTCTTCATGAGTTGCTAAAAATACATGAAATCTAAATTTATTAACGCTAAGTATATTTATTTTTCTCTTTCAACAACTGGTGAACTTTTCTTTCTCAACAAGGAACAACATTATTCAACTTGCTATATTATCATTTCAATTATAATTTCAATTTGTGGACTTCCTTCTAGTTTTAGTGGATTATGGGACCAAAGTAAGAGAGTATGCACTACAACAAAGACTCTACAGTAAATTAGTGGTTTCAGTTCCTCAAAGTATTCATAGATTATTATATATAAGGATCAGATCATTAGGTAAACAAATTAACTGGGTTATTAAATATAATATAATTCCTCCTGACCCATGTCTTTTTTAGGCTTATTTTACCATTAAAAGTAAATGTTAGGGAATAAAAACAAACTACTAGAGTATAGACAAATAATTCTGAACTTCTTGCAAAGGCTGTAATATCTGAACAATTGGAACTGTTTGAGAAATTTAATTTCCAGTTTCCATTTCAATATTTATGGCAGCAAACTTTAATTCACCCTATACGACTCCAAAGCATCGTACAAAACAAAACAATTGCACATGCAATATTTCTAAAGAATTTCCCTTTAATTGTAAATATAGGGAGTGGTATTCTAGATGTGTATAGCTTTTGGAAAGTGTCATTGCTGCTTCTTCTGGTAATCATTGATTTTTATTGTTTGTATGTTTTTTTGGTCAAAGAGAAGATTCTTTGGTTTTCTTTTATGAAATCCACTGGGAAACATTTCCAATCCAACATTTTTCTAGGTTAGCAAGAAAAATTTCTTAAATTACTTAGAAGAGTCTTTATTAATTTGTTTCTAAGAAAGCCATCTCAGGTTCCACCATTTCTTTATTCAGTTTATAGTAGCCATTACTTAGTATAGGTCACCAATGTCATATAGATCCTTCATCTTGCCTCTTTAATATTTAATATTATGCTTATTTCTAGGCATCTGAATATGTTGTTAAACTTACTCTGTATTTAAAGGGTATTTAACTTTTTCCATATATATTTGCATTTTATTTTCAATTAACCTTATAATCTTTGGGTCAGGCACCAAACACTACAACACATTTAGAAAAGCATGTTGGGTCTCTATAGTCTGAAATCCTAGGTTCAAGTCCTAGTTCTGCATTATCTGTATGAACTTGGGGAAGTAACAATCTCCCTTGAGTCTCAGATTTCCAGTGAGCTAACTCATTGTATTATTATGTGGATTAAATGAAATGTTGTACTGAGACACCCTTTGCAAGCTATAGAGAACTGCAGAGATACAAGGAGCTTTTGCTGTTCTTTTGTAGTCTCCTCAATACAGAGCAGTAAACAGAAATAGAGCTCAAGTGTTTATTTTCAAAGCACAGAATTTTTCAAGGCTTGGGGAAAATAGAAAACCACTGACTCTATTACAAAGGATTCATTCAGTTTCTAAAGTACTCAAATGCATTATTTTAAGTTAATTTCTCCTATCAAATGGTCATAAAGCATGGAGAATAAGACAATAAGAACAGAATGTGGTAAAGTTTCAGGATATTAAATTTTCTTCAGAGAATTTCAACATCTGCTCCCAAATTCTGTCTAGGTTGTTGTGAAGACTTCATTTAAATATCAGGTAAATGTTACTTTTCCCCTTTCGAACAGAAATGTGATATATATTTCTCGTCTAAACTGAGCCATAACATAATATATATAAGGTACTATGCTTTATATAAATAAAAGTTCTTTAACTATCTCTTCTGGTAAAGGGAATTCATTAGAAGAAAATAATTTCCCCAGAACATTTATTCAAAGGCACATATAATATCTATTGAAATACCTATTTATCTTCCTGATATAAGGAATTCAGCTAAAATAATTTGGTCCAGAGCCCAAAAGGATATTTGCTGATATAATTTATAGTTCTATAATAAGAAAATAATTAAATGACCAAAAAGCAACTACGATGTTTATTTTTCTCTTCTAGTAAATAATAATGTTAACCATTGACAATAAATGAAAATTTTTCCAATACTAGAAACGAACCCATCTCTGAACCTAGGGCTCACAGAATTAATTCAGCAATTTTGGCCTTAAATACCTTTCCCTTGATGCATTTACTAGCTACACATACCATTTTTCAGCTAATGTTGTAGCTGTGCTTTGAGACTTTATATAGATTGAAACATATTAAACAGGAGAAATGTGAAAAGAAATGATCACATCACATTGATGTAGAATCAAGTTTACTTTTTTAAAAATCACAATAGAAATACAGCATATATTTCCTTAATACAGAAAGGAAATGTTTTCTGTTTCTTGTAAACTAAATAGATTTTCAAATTATGTAAAACAGTCCAAATTACTTATTAATGTCATGTTATGGAAAATATAAATAGTGCATGCAAATCATAACCTCTGAATTATGACTCTGTATTGCTTGACAGATTAGTCAGTCAAAACATGATTTGATTCTCTGCTTCTCTGTGCCCAAATGTGATTTCAGTTGGAACCTGAAACTAAATAATTAGAATGTGCCTTATCTCACTAAGCCAGTGGGAGAGGTTTCATTATGAATCTAGCAGCAAACTTATGGGACTGTGGTCATGCATCAAAAAGAAGAGCCAAGATCATGTTAGACATTCAGAAGGTTTAGTCATCATCTTTGGAGTTTCAGCACCATGAACAGTGCACTTTCCTGCCAGTGGTAGGTAGGAAGGGGAATGAAAAATGCAATTAGAACTGTAGTCCTCTTTCAAGGAATCTCATTTCTATACTACCCTGCCAATTTACTGGAAGATGAGAGGATATTTAGGGAAATCTATCAGATTTGTACTTAGATGATATTCAAGTTAACTTTAGGATCTTGACACTGACAGAGGCTAGATTTGTAAGTGACCTTTTTTAACTACTAGCCAAAGGATTTGCTCTATATCTTCTTTGAGTCTTTTCCACTCTTTCACTTTCCAGCAACTTCTGCCAAATTTCTCTTCATTTGAATATCCTTATAATATTGTGCAAAAGAAAGATAAAAACAGTCTATGTTACTGACAACCTGGTGAGAAAAAGGCTTTGCTTGGGAGGTATAAGCTATTGATACAAATGCGTTTTCAGTCATGTACTTGTTTTCTTCTCTATTTCGTATCTATCCAGAGATAACATTTCTAAAAAAATCCATATTTCCAAGGTCAATAAATGTTAATGTCAATTCTTATTCATACAATCATCCATTCATTCACTCAATAAATATTTTAGGCATTAACTCTGTGCCAAGCACTCTTATATATACTGGGGTTAAAAGAGGTAAATAAAAGTGATATAATCTCTGCATTCATAGACATGTCTAGTGGGGGAGCTAGCATTAAAAATCTATAGCATAAACTTAAACATCTACAGCTGTAATAAATATGATGAAAGAATAATTCAAGGCATCACTACAGTACATACTGGCTGGGTTCAAGCAAAATTATGTCACTTCATGGTTTCATAAGTTTATGTATTTGTGTGTGTGTGTGTGTGTGTGTGTGTGTGTATATATTTCTCTGGGATTTCAAAATACTGAAATTGGCTATCCAGTATCCAACAATTGAGTTCCATAATAATAAAACCATGGGAATTCTGAGTAACCATGACTCTATTATTCTTTGTGGAAAAGTTTCACCTTAAAACTGGTGTCAATGTTCCATATGAAAGGATCTAGCCTCCTTAGACATATTGGTCCACTCATTCTGATTTAGAATCAGCATCAGTTACACATACTGTATTCCAATATCTTAATAGTTTGAATTGATGTCTTAATGAAAGGAAAACTTTCTAAAAGAAGAAACTCTTTGAATATAGAAAACTTTCAGAATTCCTTTCTGGGATGGTTAGGCTCATGTGTCAGTTAATGTACCTTCTCTCTAACAACCAACATCTTTTGGCATGTTCCTAGGTTAGCTTGGAGCAATACTACCTACATTTATTAAGGTGATATCTTTAGTGTTTTGATATGTACCATTTTATTTAAATTTAGCAGTAACTCTATGAGATAAGAACAACCATTCTTATTTTTTAGGTTAGGAAAATCAGTCTGTATTTCAAAGCAGAATAGTTTGTTTGAGTGGAGCTAGGATTTAAAACTTAGTCTTTCTGATCAGAATCTACACTTTTAATATGGCATTATAAATCAGAGAACATCTTGATGTAGGAGGAACAAAGCTTAGTCTAGATATTACAATAATGACTTTTTATTGAAAAAACATTTTTGTTCAGTCTATTTTGCTAAACTGCCATCAAGTACATAAAACGCTCCACAATGTACTGTATAGTAATGTTGCTTGTCAGGTTACATATATATAAAATACGCAAAGTCTACCTTTATTTCCTCCAGAATTTCAAGGTAGATATGGGATTAAATCAGAAAGAATGATGAATTTCTTTTCAGTGACCCTGATGAATATGCACTTTGTATGGTAAAATTAGCCACATGTCTGAGAAATGGAAAGATTCCAAAATTTTACCAGTTTTCAAATTCATTGATTTGTGGGGGAGTTTGCAATTAGACCTGGGTATGTTTTTTGTGTTGATATAATTCTTTTTTCTTTATATCAGGATTTCTCGAACTCAGCACTATTGACCTTTTGGATAAGACAATGCTTTGTCCTGAGTGGCTGTCCTGTGCAGTATCCCTGCCTTCTAACTGATATATTCCAGGAGTACCCCTCCAGTTGTGACAAACAACAATGACTTCAGATAGTGCCAAATATCCCCTGGGGAAACAAATTTGTCCCCAGTTGAGAATTATAGATATATATGTATGCATTTCTCAGAGATAGAAAATATTCCTTAATTTATGATATGCAAACAAATGCCTAATCTTTTTTTTCTGAGCAATGAGTTTCCTGATTTCATTGTTGTTAAAATGGATCTCCCGAGTGATCGCTGTTTTGTGCTTTTAATTACTTTTATGTACATTGTATTACTCTCTCAAGCCAATTATTATCACTTAAAATGCTCAAAACCAGTGCTGTGTGAGTTCAAATGTCCCATCTGAAGTGAAATGGCAAATTTTTCATCTGAGAACTCACTTAAATTAATAGTGGAAAAATCAGCAATAAGCTATTGTTTTCATATTAAATGTACCATTCTCTACACTCTAATAGACACTTGTGTTGAAACAGTTACCATCCTAGAAACCTTTTTTCAAGGTAATTTTATTTTCTTGTCTTATAATTGGGCCTTGGTTTGAAGTTAGAAAACTTGCCCCTCCAAGTTTCCTAACTTCAAGTATCAAAGACCAGGATTTCAAATATCAATTCTTTCCTTATCAAGGGCTCTAACCTCCTTAGGCATATCAGTCTTAAGTAAACATGACAAATGATACCCACTTACCTTACATTGGCATAGCTTAGGAAGGCATTCAAATGACTTTTTGCAGAATCAAAATTATCTTCTTCAAAGTAGCCTTCCATCAATTTCCATAATATTAAATAGATGTCAACTTCTCTCTCTGTAAGGCAACTGATCTCTTAAGCTAAATGATAAGGAGTTTTAGATATCAGGTTTATACCAGACCATGATGCTATGTCCCTGCAAAGACAATCTGCTTCTCTGATCAATTGCAAAGTTCAGCAGCCACAGATGGGGAAGAGCACCAAGAAGAAAATCCCACTGGCATAGTTGTCCTTGTTTGAAGATGTCATTAAGAAGCCCATTATGGTTCAGGGCCAAATGCTTCTGGGCTGCCTTTGTGGAAGGCCAATCTTCTTGTTTGTGTTTGGTGAGACAAAGAACTATTTTTGTTACATGCAACTGCTTCTATTTAGAAATACTTCAAATGAGCACACACACTTTCTGGAAAGCTATTCCATTTTCATTTTATTAAATGATTTATTGAATGGCTTCCAAAATGATTACGTAGAAATGTCAGGTAAAGGTTAATTCAATACCATAGGGCAGAGTGGTATAAAACTTGCATGGCACAAGGCTGATTATACCATTTGCTTTAGGAAGGGAAAAAGAGTAATTTAGTGTGACACCAGGGTACTTGACATTATTTTTCAATTTACCTGTTGATAAATAAATTTATTTTGTGGGTGTCCTTTCAATCTCACAAAAAGTAGGAATTCTTTTTACTAGTGAAGTTATAGGTTTATAGAAATAAATACCAAACAGAAGCTCTGTAATGCTTAATTGGTACAGAATTTCTGTAGGATTTTTTTTTGAAAGAATACCTTAACTTTGTTATTTGAAAATAAGTATTGGAATACATTTGGAATATTTTCATTTCTGTTGGAACACTATCTCCAAATGAGATTATGTTATGGACAAAGGAAGAGGCATGATACAGATGAACAAGGTGAAGTGCACTTTTGCAGATGGATTATTACATAGTAATATGTAATATTTGAGTGTATGGAGGTTTTGAGTCAGAAATCTGGCTCGATTCCATATATATACCATATATCTACTAAACATACAACATGGGGCAAATGATTCAACTTCTTAAGTTTTAGTGTCTTCATCTGTAACATGAATAATGCAAAGCAATGCATCTTGCACACAAATATGCTCAGTCTACCTGTTCTTTCACTCAAGAAAATATTTATTATGCACCAACTATGTGCTGGAAATGATGGAATGATTTTATGTTCTGAGAATGGAGAATGTAAGAGAGCCAAATGTATCCATTCTGCCTACATAAAGCCTGTGATTTGGGGAGTGGTGAGGTTGGTTGGGAAGTCAGCTATGAATTAATCACATAAATATGTGTAAAATTTGGTAAGCACTATGAAATAAAGCAATATAATGTTATAATATGAGTTATATCCTGAGTCGAAGAGATTAAGGAAAATTTATTGAGAAAATAACATTAGAGCTAGATCTTAAAGATCAGTAGAAGTTAACTATGGGAAGATGGAGAGAGAGATGAGAGCCGTTTCATCACATGGAGGATAAGACATGCACAGGTTCTGTATCAGCAGGGAAAAGACAGCTTCTGAGGAATGGAGTGAAGGCCAGTGTGGTTAGAGCTCAGGGACCCAGGGGTAAGAGTGATGTGTAATGACCTGGAGATATTAGCAGAGTCCAGGTCATGTAGGATATTTTAGACCATATTATGGGTTTTAATTTTTTAAAATCTAGATCTTTATGAAGCTGTTGAAGTTTTAAGAAGAATATGTTGGAAAAAAAGAAAAATATGATGTATTGGTGACATAAATATGGTTGCATTTTGAACTCTGGTTACAAGGTAAAGAAGATAGAAGGCAGTAGGAATGCATGCTGAGGGCCAGTGCTATAGTCCAAGTGAGGGAAGATGTGGCAAGAGTAAGAAGTTCATGGCTTTGAGAAGGTAAAATCAATATATGTTAGCTATGATTATTATTATTGTGGCTATTATTGATATGATTGATTTTGCCATGTGATCAGACCACTGACATTCTTAATTTTGAGTTGGAACCTATAGTGTTTCATTCATTAGAAAAATGGTATGCCAATGGGAATCCCCTTTTCCAGAGGTTTCTTCTTTGAGAACCATTGCCTTATAGGGGAAGTTTTCACCCAGGACATTAAGACCTGGTAGACTCTGAGAGGTTCTATAGCAGATCTCAAATTGCTCCTAACATCTCAGTCACTTTGTGGATTCGGGCTTTCCAACAGGAATATTGAGTCTGTGCCAGAGAAGACCCAGGTTTAACTTGTAGGCTTATCTAAACATATTTTCTTCTAATACTGATATGTTTTAAATCCAAGTTCCCCATCACTTTTTGGTGAAGATATGTGGATTTTAAATTTCTCATTTTCTACTGTTACTTGAAGGCTAAAATATTTTGATTCCACAGAATCTGCAAGCAGGGGGAGTGGCATTGTCCTAAATAGTCAAATGACTAAGCCTAACCAGGCCTCTATTCTTAGATTTCAGACTCTTTTTATCCTCAATTTTAGTCATGATAGTTAGTGTATGAACTTGAAGTCATCACTTTTCCCTGCAAGTTTCTACATCAGTAAGGTGGGAATAAAAATACCTAGACATTCAAAAGGATGTTGGAGGTTAAAAGATTATATTCATTTATATAAACATTTGAGTGTCAAATATTTATTCACTCAACAAAAATTTATTAAGCAAATACTATGGCATGGGTAGGGTTTGGACTGCAATACCTTCCTGAAATTCAGGCAAGTAAGCCCCTGTCCTGAGCCTTGCATAGAAGAGCAACACACTCTGGTCCTACCCCAGCACATTCGTCCCTACGGATCCTAAGGGATCCGAAAGGCCAAGGAAACTTTCCTACTCATCCCTCTGTCTAGATCATAACCCAGGTAACTGGTACCTTGAATTCCTTGCCCAAACTACCCTGATCCCACTTCTAGATAGTGGCCTATTTCCTGGGTCCATTCTCATAAAGACAGATTATGATACTGTTGTACTCCCTCCTATGTTTGAGGAGTGGCCAAGGCATGGCTGTTTGCCTGGGAGAGAGGAACTGTAGATGGAACTTGGATGAATGGGTTGGTGTCCACTTACGTGAACATATGTGGGATAATGTCAGGGTGGGAAGACAGGGGCCAGGCCATGGGTCAAGTGTTTGGTCCCCCTCCCATGCCTTCATATTCTGGCTCTGAACACTAAGGAACGCTAGAATTCTAAATTTAAACCTTTCACTACTAAAGCCTTTTTATCAAGGTAGGAGGATAGGTCATGTTTTATATAGCAGTTTTATAGCTTGATTTATAAACTTTAAATATTTAAACATACAGTCGTGGGACTTGAAACCTTAGGTGTGGTCCTGTTGGACAGTCAATCAATAGGTAAACAAATGCTTGAAGGCAATCATTTAGGTAGTGATATGTGTATGACCAAAATAAGACAGGGAGATTCGATAGTCACCTCTGCAGGGAGCAGCTCCTTTAGATTGGTTGGCCAGAGAATAGGTGACATGGAATGCCCTGTGACATTAAGAACATCAGAAAATCAAACCAAATTATTTTAAACTCCATTTGAAGACGAAACATAGGAATTTCATTGGAGGCTTAGACTGGACTTTGTGATGACTTGCATGTTAACAGCTGCTAGTGGAAAATGATTAGTAAAGAATAGGAAAGAGTATGAGGAAAGAACATAGTTGAGTTTACTTCCAATTTCAAATCAGATGGCATTAGAGGTGAAATACTTGGCTATTAATAAAACTGTGTTGTAGCCTGTGAGGCCTTTGCATAATGAATGACCATGCAATGTTTTCAGCTTATGCTTTTGAATTATTAAAATGAATAGTGGAGTTTACAAAGGCCAGAAATTTCAGTTTATCCAACAAGTATTCCCCAAAGGCCTGCTTTGTGCAGGCATTGGACAAGGTAATATAAGAGGGAGATAGTTATTGACTTCCAGGAGGCCATAATTTGGTAAATGTTTTGAGTTTTTAATCTTTTTGACCTATGTTTTTCATTTTTAAATAACTGAGCATTTTATTTTTTTAATTTTCTCACTTTTTCTTAATGAATATTATCTTCTTCAGATTGTATATTTTCAGAAAAAAGGAGTCTGTGAATTTTACTAGTCTTTTCTTTAACACAGCCCCATTCCCATGAATGTATTTAATATTTAGAAAAAATGTTATTAGAGGGGGAGGAGGGGCAAGATGGCAGCTGAGTGAGATGTTCTGAGAGTTAGCTTGTCTTACAGGGCAGTTAGTAATCCAAACAGAGCTGCTCAAAACACCTGTTTGGGGGGCCCAGAAGACCAGAAGAGCATCCTGCAACATCCTTGAAAGAATGGAAGGAGGAGACTGCCCATTTACAGTGAGGATTTGTGAGTAGAGCATTCCATGCCACTGAGGCTGGTGCCTGTCCTCCACTGGTGGTGCAAGCCACCTCAGGAGCTATTCTGTGACTGGAATTAAAAGCTCCATTTCCCAAAAATGGGGGAAGAAGAAATGGTTGGGCACTGACTTCAGCTACTAATTAGTAAATTAGGCTGGCTAAAGTATAATCCTAAGAACAGCTAAAGTTTGAAGCTGTCCAAGTTGGAAAGAGGCCAGTAGCCGCCATTTTACCTCCACCCCTGGCATGAGGGGAAGTGGTGGCTGATTGAAAATCAGAGTGACTGTGGGGACTAGCTTCTTTCCACCCAGATCAGATTGTAGCTCTAGTCTAAGCCCCAGCCCCACCTCCAGCAGGGAGGAAGCTGGCAGGACCTTCACCAGCCTCTCTGGGCAAATGCAGGTGCTTTTGGCTGGCACAGACTGAATAGTTGGACACCTGGGGCTCCATTCCCGTACCCCAATAGGATAGGAGAGGAGCTGTCTTTCCTCACCTCCCTGGGCAACTGCAAGTGCTTTTGGCCGTCACAAATGGGTTTGTTGAGTGCCTTGTATTCCATCTCCACCCCTCTACCCCCATAGGATAGAAGGGGGCCGGGCAACTGCAGGTACTTTCTGCCCATACAGATTGGATACTTGGACACCTGTAGCTCCAACTCTGCCCCCCACCAATAGGATAGGAGGGGAGCTGTGATTCCTCAGCCTTTCCAGACAATGGTAGGCACTTTTGAACTGCACGGACTAAAATGTTGGGTGACTGTGGATCCATCCCCACCCCCCAATAGGATAGGAGGTGACTGGTGTTTCCTCAGCCTCTCAGGGCAACAGCAGACACTTTTTAGCCTACAGAGACTAAACTGTTGGGTGCCTGTAGATCCACCCCCACCCCCTAATAGGATAGTAGGGGCTGGTGTTTCCTCACCTTCTCTGGACAATGGTAGGTACTTTTGGCCTACAGAGACTGAACTGTTGGGGGCCGTTGGTTCCATCCCCACCCCCTAAAGGGCAGAAAGGACAGTACTCCCTCAGGGCAACGGCAGGCACATTTGGTCCATAAAGATTAGATTGTTGGACACTCCAGAGGGTCCATCCCTAATCTGGTAAGGAAGGAGGGGGGGGCAGTGCTATGTCAGTCTACCTGGACAACTGCAGTTATATTGGATCTGCTTTTGCATGAATTGCTGCCCACACCTACAGCTCCATCCCTGCCCCAGGCAGGGGAGGAAGGGACATGAAGTTTCATCTGTCTCTCTGGGCAACTACAATGGTCTTGGCCTGACCAACTTGAATTATTACACAAGGCTGTGGCTCTGCCCCTATTGCTGGCAGAGGAGAAAGGTGGGAGAAATTTCAGCAGTTCCTGGGGCAACACAGCAGCTTCAGTCTCCACAGCTTACAGTACCAACTACATCCTTGGCTCCTACTACAGAACTAGCAAGGGAAAAATGGAAAGAAAGCCCTAACCTAAAGAGAGAAACTGTGCCCAGAATAAATACATCTAGTAAGCCAGATACAAAGACAACAACAAAAAATTACAACCCATACCAAGAAACAGGTAGATATGGTCCAGTCAAAGGAACAGGATAAGCCTCCAAATGACATAAGGGAGGTGAGACAACTAATCATAGATGTTCAAACAAATCTCCTTAATAAATTCAATGAGATGGTTAAAGAAATTAAGAATATTAAGAAGACACTGGTTGATCACAAAGAAGAATTTGAAAGCATACATAGAAAAGTAGCACGTCTTAAGGGAATGAAAGGCACAATAAATGAAATAAAAAATACACTGGAGGCATACAACAGCAGATTTGAGGAGGTAGAAGAAAGAATTGATAAGTTTGAAGACATGGTCTCTGAAAGTGAACATACAAAAGAACAGATGAAGAAAAGTATGGAAAAAATGAACAGGGTCTCAGAGAACTAAATGACAGCAAGAGACATGCAAGCATAGGTATCATGGGTATCCCAGAAGGAGAAAAGAAGAGAAAAGGGGCAGAAGGAATATTTGAAGAAATAATGGTAAAAAATTTCCCAACTCTTTTGAAGGTTGTAGATATCCTTATTCAAGGAGCACAATGTACTTCTATCCAAATAAATCAGAATAGACCAAATCCAAGACACATACTAATTAGAATATCAAATGCCAAAGACAAAGTGAGAATTCCGAGAGCAGCAAGAGAAAAGTGATGCATAACATACAAGGGATACCCAGTAAGATTAAGTGCCAATTTCTCATCAGAAACCAGGAAGACAAGAAGGCAGTGGTACAATAAATTTAAAATACTGCAAAAGAAAAACTGCCAGCCAATAACCTTTTATCCAGCAAGATTGTCTTTCAAAAATTTGGGCGAGTTTGAATATTCACAGACAAACAGAAACTGAGAGATATAGCCTGAAGAGTAAAGACAGGAGAGAGAGGTTTGGAAGAGAGTCTAGAGATGACGATTATATCAGTAAAAATAACTAAAAGTGTCAAAAAAGAGGTGAAAATAAAATATGATAGATAAAACCCAAAGGTCAAAATGAGTGAAATAAGAATGCTTTTACAGTAATAACATTGAATGTTAATGGATTAAACTCCCCAATCAAAAGACACAGGCTGATGGAATGGATAAGAAAATATGAGCCATCTATATGCTCTCTACAATAATTGTTGGAGACTTCAAAATACTACTCTCAGCATTGGATAGAACATCTGGGCAGAGGATCAATAAAGGAACAGAGAGCTTGAATAATATGATAAATGGACTAAACTTAATAGACATATATAGAACATTGTATCCCAAAACAGCATGATATACATTCTTCTCAAATGTTCATGAATCTTTCTCCAGGATAGACCATACACTGAGTCACAAAGCAGATCTCAATAAATTCAACAAGATTGAAATTATACAAAGCACTTTCTCTGATCATAATGGAATAAAGTTGGAAATAAACAAGGGGCAAAAAAAGGGAAAACTTACAAATATGTGGAGGTTAAAAACACACTATTAAATAATCAGTCGGTCAAAGAAGAAATTTCAAGAGAAATTAACAAATATCTCTAGATGAATGAAAATGGGAACACAATATATCAGAACCTATGGGATGAAGTGAAGGCAGTGCTGAGAGGGAAATTTATAGCCCCCAATGCTTACTTTAAAAAAGAAGAAAGAACTAAAATCAATGACCTAAGTGTGCAGCTGGAGGAACTAGAAAAAGAACAGCAAACTAATCTGAAATCAAGTAGAAGGAATGAAACAGCAAAGATCAGAGCAGAAATAAAAGAAATTGAGAAAAAAATAGAATTAACAAAATCAAAAGTTGGTTCTTCGAGAAGATTAACAAAATAAAAAAACCCTTATCTAGACTGACAAAGAAAAAAGAGAGAAGATGTAAATAAATAAAATAAAAAATGAAGGGGAGTGGATGTGGCTCAAGC
>JAQZBX010069025.1:0-15651 GCA_029593785.1 Cabassous unicinctus | reverse complement strand
GCTTTTCAAGACACTGATGATTTTGCAGACTTCAGTTCAGCTGGTCCTAGCCAAGTTGCAGATTGGAATGCATTTGAGGATGGGCAGAAAGATAGTTGCTCATGGGCTGCATTTGGAGACCAGCAGACTACTGAATCTCATCATCGAAAAGAGGCCTGGCAGTCACATAGGACAGATGAAAATATTGATACTCCAGGAACCCCCAAAACTAACAACGTCCCTTTTGCAACTTCCAGAGGAGCAGTTGCTAGTGGCCATTTACAGGAATCAGCCACTTCAGTTCAGGTATTTACTAGTTTTTCTCTATTTTGTATGACATATTCATTGCTGCATTGAATATTCAATGCATATTCATTCATCTTTTCAAAAGCTTTTTTTTTTAATTTGGTACCTGTTAAAGGAGTCTCTTTCTGATATATATAATGCTTACTGATTTGTGGTTTAGTTACGTTTTTCATAACTCTTTGGCAAATTATAGACAGTTCTATAGGAAAGCTTGGTAAGATTTTTCTTTATCTCTGTGAGCTTCTTTAATATTGATAGAGATTCATCACCTTGATTTTATGATTTGTTTATGAATGTCAATAGCACTTATGAAAAAATTCATTAATTAGCTAATTAACTATTTCATTGACTATTTCAGCTTTTACCTTTATGGTGTTTTAAAAAAAATTAAGGGAGCAGGTGTATCTCAGTGGTTGAACGCCTGCTTCCCATGTACAAGGTCCCAGATTCAATCCCCAGAATCTCCTAAAAAAAAAAAAAAAGATTAAACTGCAATTTATAAGATTTTTTTAAAGCTTCAGAAAAAAAAAATCTGTTAAATTTTTCCATCAAAGACCTAAGAGATTGAAGTACAGTTTTTTTTTTATTGCAAGAGAGGATAAGCAGAAGTTGAAACCTCAACCTGTGTTCAAGGCTATGGTGAATTGAAGAATAGAAAAAGAATTTGATAAAAGCAGATTTGGACCTCATAATTTAGCAGCCACTAAAATAACTGGGATGAGGCTATGGGGTAGATTGAGGTTTCAACCTAGAACAAGAAATGGCCTTAGGTTGACTTATTATGGTTATATTAATTTGCTTATAATTTCTTGCAAATGTTTGTTTAATTTTACTCTGTTTAGGGGGTAGGTCTGTCAGGGTGAATATTTTACCCCTCAGTCCCTGAATTTTATCCTTTTCTGCTCCAGCTCATTTAGAGAAGATTTGGTAAGATTTGTTTTGATGTAAAGTTAGCTCCAAGAGGTACAACTTGATATCTAGGTTGTTCCCCAGTCCTGAGTTTTACCCTATGCTAAAATTTTACCTTTCTTCAACCCCAGGGGAGTGGAAGAGGACACTCCCTTGAAAACCACTGCTTTATACTGATAATTGATTATTTAACAGTAGGTCCACAGGCTTATTTTGAAGATATGGTGAATAAAATCAGATTGTATAAACTTTAGTCCTCCAGTTATTTCTTGCTAAGAAAACCGTTTTCAATTGGAAATATTTCCAAAGTCTGAGTGTTTATTAAAATGGTTACACATCATTGCATTGATACCTTTGACACATTAAGATATCAGAGAAATGATGGTATTACCAGTTGGTGTACACAGCTAATCACTTTTCATTTAACTTTGTGTGTACAAATAGTTCTATTTGCTAATTCAATTATTGCATGGTTTTTCTTTGTATTATTCCAATTGGATAATTTATTATTGAGACAGAAGTTGCCATTTTAAACAAGGAGTGAACTAATTATAATGTTGGTTTTGACCTAACCCTTTCCCTATTTAGTTTCATTTTACTAGAGTATAGGGTGACACTGGTATTGAATGATCTTTAATTTGTAGCCTTAGAACTTTTAATCATCAAATAATGAATTTTTTAAAGTACAATCACTTCAAATAGGAATTCTTTGTATAAGTTGATTGAAATTATTGATGTATAATTTGAAAACTGGAATATAAGGATAATAAAGCATATGGGTGTTTTAGAATCTGACAGATCTGAGTTTAAAACTTGACTCAGCCTTTTATAGGCTTTATGATTTTGGACAAGTTACTTCTCTGAACTCCGTTGTCTGTATATATAAAGGAGATAATAGCTGCTTCAAAGGACATTTGTGAAGATAAAATGAAAAGTAAGTGAGAAAATGAGTGAAAAAAATCAATCTGCTGAAAAATGAGAATTTTGTGGTATGATTCTAATTTTGTAAAAATAAAACAAAGACTGCATGATGTGGCAAGATGTATTGAGACTTACTGAAAAGTCCTGAGATATGTATGAGAACCAATAGGTGAGCTGGTTTAGCTCAGGCCTCAGGCTTTTATTTTGCTGAGTAGATTATTCAAATGAGCAGAAATTAGGATCTGGATATTGAGGAAGAGAAGTTGCCAGAAGGAAGTTGGAATAGGGAAGTGGGTAAGAAGTCCTGCTGAGTGAATGACACAGTTGTAAGTGGATAAAAGATTATACAGTGACTTTCCTTTTGTGTGTGTGAAGGAATCTTGTGGCCTTTAGCTTCTGCTGAAAAAAGTACATTAATCTAGTTCCCTTGGAGAGAGCTAAACTTATTAATATTCTTCTAAAAATTTTCTCTTAGTTGCAGTGTTGGGGACAGCACAGAAATCTTCATGTATTAATGATAGTAGTAAAGGTTAGATTTTCTAAATCATAAAACTTGAAATGACTTATTCCTGTTGAATCTTACCTGTGTGCAGCTAGTATCCTGAGCAGAGTGCTATCAAGTGGTTTTGTCCAAATTCTGCTTTGAAAAAATATTTGAGACTTTTTTCTAGCTGTCAGAGCTCTATTAATTCAATTATACAAACATGAGGAACAATTCTTTGTTATGCAGAATCAGACAAAGGATATAGTTATCACTTAACATTTCTTCTACTTTTCATTATATTTGATATGTGACATTATTCAGAGACATCAAAAGATATCATTACATTTTTTTTTTTTTTTTATTCATTACATTTTAATAAATATAGATTACTTGGGTCAAAAGACAATCATTTAAGGGGCAGATGTGGCTCAAATGGTTGGGTGTCCATTTCCCATATGGCAGGACCTGGGTTCAATCCCTGGGACCTCCTGGTAAAATAAAGAAAAAATATAGTAGCTGCATGGGTGTGCCGTCAGGCCCCGCAAGCGGCTAAGCCCCCAGGCCGCACGAACAGGTGAGCTGCCAGGCCCCACAGAACCACAAAGCAAGATGATGACGTAACAGGAGAGAGACACAGAGGAGCACCAAGATGAGACATGCTGAAACACCAGGAACTGAGGTGGCGCAGGTGGCAGAGTGCCTCTCTCTCACATCAGAGGTTCCCAAGATTGAATCCCGGTGAAGACAGGAGGAGAAGGATGAGAGGAGAGGGCAGGAACCAGACACAGAGAATTGCCTAATGAAAAACGGGGTGGGGGGGGAGTTAAAATGGATTTTAAAAATATATATTATTTAAGTAAGATTTATTTATTCTAAATCTTATAAACAAAACAAACAAAAAAAACACAATCAATTATTTCAGCTTTGTTGCAATAATTTGTTGCTTAGGTGGGAAAAAGTCAACCAAGAAGAAATATTTCAAAATTTTCAAGCCTTCTCAAACTAGTTTTCAGATGTGGGTCCAAGTGAGCCTCAGAGGGCTCAAGCCTTGCTATAAAAGCCATAACAAGAACATTTATTGAGAAATAGACATTATTCTCCCTTGGATGCCTTTTTTCCCCCTGAAAATACAGAGTTCAATATATTTTATTCTTGTCAACATTCTTAAAAATTGCAGAAAAAGGAAAGTGCTGCTGTCTCCAACATACAAATGGGAAAGAAGTGAAAACTGTTGTTCTTCAGTTTTCGAGCTAAGATTTAAAACAAAACAAAATGCCAATGACAACAAACCTTTTTTACTTTTAAAGCAGTCCTTTTTTCCAAAGACCATTATGCATATTGTTTTAACAATTTTCAACTTTTTTTTTTTAACCTTTTAATGTTCCAGAATTGAGTCTTTATTAAAATAGCCAAGATCTCTTTTTCTTACATGTATAGTAAAGAAGATAATGTTATCAGTATTCCTTTTAACCCTGAGCTATGGTAAAGTTACCCTAGGTGTTATTTAAGCAATAGGTAATTGGTAAGTAATTTTTTTATATTAATTGGCTATATAAAAGGAAGCTATAAATCATTTTTAATTAGCCATCTAGCTGATGATACTGGGAAATATCATTAGATGAGCTTTAAAAATTTTTTGAGTTTCAAAAGAAAAAGAGGAGACTCACTAACACTTCAATTTATATCATTTCTGGTTTAAGTTGTTGATTTGTTCACCAGAAAGTCAGCATTCTCAAACTGAGTATAACTAATTCTACATTTTTACCTTCATTTATTTAAATATCTACCTAAGATTTGTGCAAGTTTTCCTTTCTGTGGGTGAATATTTAAACTTACGATTGAAAACAGAAGTCAGCCACAAGATAAAGGAATTAAGACTTAAGAGTATTTGACATTCTCTGCTCTTTAATTCCAGAAGAGAATTACTTTATCAGACTTATTCCGGAAATTTCATCATTTTAGAGCATGGCAGATATTACAGTTGGTTATTTTTGTTTTTATATATCTTGAAATTAAGGATTGATAAGTATATAATTGTATATTGTACTTGATATCTTACTCAATATTTAATGGTGATGAGGCATAAGGTATCCTGTTAAATGGAAGATTAAATTACCCAGTGGTTTTTATGTTTCTTCTAAACTTCCACTTAAATGCAAAAGACCTAGTGCTATCAGTATTAAAATTATTGACATTAATCAGCTTCTGTTCCTACATAGAAACAGTAGTTCATGTAAACAGGGTTAAATGTGAACAAAGTTGCTTTTTTACTTTTAGAATAAAGTAGAATAAATCAAATAGGGACTCTTCTGAGCACAAGTGCACTTCTTTGCAAATAACAAACCTGCTCCTTTGGCTCCATAGGCTTGGACACTAACAGAAAATTAAAAGAGAGATTGGCATCAGCCTTGAAGAGCATTTGACTTTGAACCCGGTATTTCTTAGAGTCTCAGTTCTTAAAATGTTTAATGGCCATGTTTGTTGCTGTTTGCCAGGCTCAGGCTTTAGTACATGTATGAATGGAAGGACATGACTCAATTACATAAGCTGGTATTTCGCTAACCAGTCACCAGTTTCCTTATTTCAGATCAAGGGAGAACTATTTTTCCTCTTCGTACTTTGGGGTTGAAGGCATATCAAATTCAGATACTTGGTGTGAATATTATTTTATTTAGTTTGCAATTTACTTAATTTTGTAACCCCAGCTAAGTAGTTTCTGTACACTTATTTGTTACTACCCTTAGACTCATTTAAGGTGCAGCACTAGCTCGTTAATAAAAACGTACAACTTGCTTTATTGAAAATTATGAATTATAGCATTAGATGAAATAGTTTGCTTTTTAAGTGAGTCGTCACCTCAGCTGTTAACAGTGAATCCCTTGTCTAAGGGCTGGAAATGTTTGAAAGACTGTAAAAAGTAGGTAAAGGCATGATTTGGTGGAAAGAATGCAGGCTTTGGAGTTGGACTTGAGTGGAATCCTTGCTCTGCTCCATACCGGCAGTGAGCCTGTGGTCAATTAACTCAGTCTCCCTGAGATTTAAAGATACCCAACCTATGTACAAAAGTGATTTAGATAGCTTACAATAAGATATACTTTCATAAATAGAACTAATATGCCCCCATACTCACAGTCTTAAATGGAAGCAAAAAATTTTTTTAACCTAGTGCACATTGATTTAGTTAGCATTTATGGAATACCAACTGTGTGCAGGAACTTAGATGCTAGAGATTCAAAAACAAGGCATGGTCTCTGTCCTCAAAGCTCCTATAGTTTTTAGAAATTGGACTTAAAACTGCTTTGATGACAACTTAATATAGTAGTTAAGAGCACTTATTCTTCCTGGGTTAAAATTCTGCTTCTCCATTTGAAGAACACTTGAAACTTTTGCCAGTATCACAATTTTTATAAATATTTTATCTCAACTGCTCAAATTTTATGCTCAAAATGATTATGGGTTTTTGGTGTTTTTTTTTAAATTAGTGTCTGATTATAATCTGTTTTGAAAAATCTGTTTTATGAAAGAAACCTGTCTGGTCACAAGAGAAACTATTCCTGTGATAGGTTTTTTAATTCCTCTCCTGCCAAGCATTATGTTAGTTAAATTCTTGTACTTATTCTACTTCCAACTTTCTTGGACTATGTTCTATATTCTTGAACTTTTAACTTTATTTTGCTTCTCTTAAGCTCACCTACTATTGTGTTGATACACTTTGTATTTCATAATGCTTTCAAGATTTAACTCACAAATGCCAGCGAGCCAATCAAAATGTTCATCAGTGTTCCGTTTTAGTCACAAAGAATAGCAATAGCAGATTCTATTTATTTAAGAAGCACTTAAAAATACATATCTGAAAACTAGGTTGGGCTTTTTGTTGTTGTTTGGCTCAATAGGAAGGTCTTGGTGATCATGTAAAAATGCTTAGATTACTGAATTTCTTATATGATAGAAATTGATAGATTAAGACGATTATTTTCATAATGATTTAAAATGCTAAATAGCAATAGAGAGACCTTCTTAGTGAACTTTGAGCCTAGTTTTGATACTCATTTATTTTATTCCCTGGCAGGCCACTGTGTCTATTTGTATATATCCTCCGTATTAACTATAGTAATAGAAGGTACCACCTCTTGAGCATGCATTGAGTGCCAAGTATTTAATTTTCTCCTTTGCCATCTATCCTGTGATGTAGGCCCTGGTAGCTCTAGTTTATAAATGCAGAAACTGAATTCAAGCCCTTTGATCCACAGCCCTCTAAAGTGTTATAATTACATCAGCCGTTTACTCACTAGAATACACTAGTAGTAAGTGAAATTTGGCATTATTTATTATGATGAACAAGATGATACTCTTTTTAAAAACTCTTTATAAAGGATGCCCTTACCATCAAACTGGTCTTGTGGATTGTTGAAAATTGAATTATTTTTAGAAGTAAAATGTCAGAACAAATTTCATTTTAATCAAAGTCTTTGATAATTGTGTTAACTGCTTTCTTTCTGAATTGTTCAGGCATTCCCTCCTTGTGGTGGTTGATGATGTTCACTTTAGTGGATTCTAGTTATTTGTTTATGCCACCTCAGGGGTTGCCCATTGAACAAATCTGTCCCTCTGCCTGTTTTTGTAAATACATGTTCATTATAACACAGTCACAGATGGCCTGCAAAATCTAGAATATTTACTCTCTGCCCCTATTATAGAAAAGATTGCTGACCCCTGTTCTAACTTACTCAACAAAAGATTCAGAAGAATTTAATTTAATATCTAATCATAAAGACGTATGGTACTTCTCTTTAAAAATGTCCATGTAACTGATATCCTTTATGGGAAAAGTTTGAGGGGGAAGTAAAAATTGAAGTGATTAGGTTAATGTTTAGTTTCCTCAGTACACTCCACTAATTTGAGGATTTGCTCATTGGTGTACTTTGAGGTCATTTCTTTCTTCCTTTGATAAACATTTTTTTTTCTACCCCATTAAAAGTATGACAAAGAGGATACAAGGAAGATTCTGTTTTAATTTTACAAAGAAAATTTGGTCGTGTGAGTTTTTGTTTATCTTCTCTGCCCATGAGGAGCAAAGGCTGCATCATGTTTCCAATTAGATGGTTATCTGATCCCTTTAAAAGTAATGTCTGTCTGTACCCTCTGTTGAGGAGAGTAAGTGCTGGGTCCCCTTGACGCACTCAAGTTTCACAAGCCTTGGGATCTTGAGTTTAGGTTTCATAATTGATAGTGAGAACCTTTTCCCATATCACACACAAGTATAATGAAGGTGTTAGAGTAACTTCTGTAGAGTTAGCAGAAGAGTACCCTGAGACTAATTATGCAGTGTAAAGTTTTTTGACCCAAAACAGCCTCCAAAAGAGATATTTTATATTTTGGTTTGGAAAATATGCTTTCATGAAAAATTTTCCTTTTGTTTTTCATTTTTCTGGTTGCTGACTACTACATAACAGAATCAGGCATTAACTTGGTTTTGTTATTTGGCAAGAAGTACCATGATGTGGCATTTTCTTGTACACTAAGTGTCATTTCAATAGTATGTTTAATCTTCCAGCAGGCTTTAACTTATTTTAACAGTTTCTATTCCTGTTTGCTATTTAAGTAGTAAATTGGGCTAACTTGGAAAATATCTTATGTTGATCTGAAATACAGTTAGTAAAGTGAGAATAAATGTTATTGTAGATTGCATATGTAGAATAAACTTGATAGCACCAAAAGAATAAGTTAATCTAATTCAAGTTTTAAATAATGAAAATACTCTAAAATGTCAAGAAATTTTTCTGTTTGACCTTAGTGAAAATACCATAGGGAATATACAGGCTTTGCTTGGAGGGAAGGTAGTTTTCTATTTAAAAAATTTATTTATTTATTTATTTATTTATTTATTTATTTATGTATGTATGTATATATATACATCTATACAAAAGGTAAATACAAATAAATTATAGAGATGGAAATAGATTAGTAGTTACGTATAGCAGGGGAAGGATAGATTGAGAGGTGACTACTAAGAGGTAGGGGTTTTTTCTTTTTGGAGTAATGAAAATTGCTCTAATATTGATTGCTGTGATGAGTACACAACTCTGTGATTATACCAAATGCCATTGATTGTACACTTTAGATGGAGTGTATGGTTTATGAATATGTTTCAATAAAATTAATCATAAAAATATATATATTTAGGCACCATAGAAGAGTAGAGGATGGAATTTCTGAAAGATAATACAGATCATCAAAATGATAAATGAGCTGTAGAATGTCATATGTAAAAATTGAGGCTTTTTTCCCTACCTTGGTTTGTATTATTAGTATTAGAGCTATTTCTAAATGACTTCCAAAATTCAAGTGTTTATATCCAAGAAAAAGGTTTTGTTCAGCTATAATAGCATAATACTTTTCACAAGCATCCAATTTTATTGTTTCTAAATATCCAGAGTATGTGACGGTGGTAAGAAACATCCCAATGTGGTGGAAAAGAATATGAATGTTGGCTGTTAAGTTTTTTCGTTATTGATTAGGTTTTTTGTTTTTCGTTTTTCTTTGGGCAGATTATTCAAACTTTGAGGTTGCTTTCTCACTGTACAATTGGGTAATAATTTCTTCTTTGTAGAATTTTGTAATGGATTAAAAAAGATAATAGTTGTAAAGTACCAGATATGGTATTTGGCATGTAGCTACATTTATTTGGCACCTACTGTATCATCACCATGATTATTTAAAATAATCATTTAGAAAATTGTTCTGTGAGCAGTTATGTTCCTTTTACTTAGAGTTTCTTGAAGTTGAGTTGTGGTTTCTCTCTGCTACAGTAGTGAAGGGGGTATGTGGGTGTGTGTTTATTATAAAACTATGGCATTATTAAAATTAGAGAAATAAAAGGAAGCCTTTTGGGGGGTGTTTTGATGCAGACAGCTTTACTAAACCGCCTGGAGCGAATTTTCGAAGCATGTTTTCCTTCCATATTTGTCCCTGATACTGAGGAGGAAGTTATTTCTCTGAAGCACTTGCTGGAAACAAGCACCTTGCCCATAAAAACAAGAGAGGCCTTAGCTGAAAATGGGTAAGTAGTAGCCAATTTTTGGATAGCATGTGTTTTTATTCTAATTTATAAGCCTATTTTAAAATCTTAAGATTTTTAAAACATTAAGGCTTTCTTTAAAACATTAAGGTTCTAAAGCATTATTGTGTTAAAGTTTAAAATATTATATTATAAAAGAATGAAAACATGACCAAAAAATCTTCTATTAAAATATAATATTGTGCTGAAAGACGTAATGAAATAACTCCCTACCGCTCTACTTTTAAGCTATTTCTTTTATTATTTCTCAATCAGTATTCTAATCAATTGATTTTATAGATTATATATTGATTTCCTAGTATGATAAGTTAGAATTTAGCTCTTACACCTGCTATTCTCCATTCTTTATCTTCCCACTATACTTATATCACAGTTTTTAGTTAAACTGTTATTTGGTATTTTCATTATTATTATAATCACTTCTAAGCTACTGTTTCCTTTATAGTACTTTAGAATACAACTCTTTCCTGACTTAATAATTGCCTCTCCTTTTTCATTTACTAAGTCTTTTTATACCTTCCAATAGCCTGTTAATTCTGTTTTACTTATGATGAAACTTATCAGGTCCTTTTTTTTTCCTTTTCCGGAGCCCTCCATCTTCCTGTTCCAATCTGGAATGGTTTCAGTCTAGGTGTCTTAAACATGTGTTGTCCTGGAACCTCCCTTTACTTAGATCCCATATTGGTGGAGCACATTCTCTATTAGCCTCCTGTGAAAAAGGGTACATGGGAGGTAAAATTTTATTTTATTCGACCCTCACATTAAGTTTATAGTTTAGAATTTTTTTTTTTTTTTTTAAACTGTTCTTCTGGAATTTCACAATGAAGTGTCTTGGTGTAAATTGTTTTTCATTCATTGGGCTGGGCACTAGGTAGTACTACCTTTCTATCTGGAGACTTCTGTTCTTCAGTTCTGGGCCAATTTCTTTTATTATTACTTTGACAATTTCCTTCCCTCCATTGTCTTGTTTTCTCTTTCTAGAACTCCTATTAATTAGATGTTAGAGATTCTAGATTGATTTTCTAATTTTAATTTCAGAGTTATTCTTAATCCTCAGCTGTTCTCTTGCTATGCTATATTGCTACTTGTGTTTGTAGATCAAGACTCAAGGAGAAAACAAATACTGAATAGCTGTATTAAGATGGTGGGATGCTGAGTAATATTTTTCCTTCTTTTAAATATTTTTCTTTGTTTTGCATTAAAAAAGGAATAATATGTAGGCTAAATTTCTGCTTCATACTGGCATTGCTTCAAGTGAGTTAACTTTTCTCATGACTGTTTTAGCTGTTGGTGTCATGCAGATAATAGTTTATACTCATGTTAGACAAGATTAATTGGAATGTATGATAGTCATTGTCATATTAAAAGTAAAATTCATGGTGAAAGCTATTGAGTAATCTATTGTTGGTGGTGACTTCATCCATGGACTTGCAGGGAACTGCTGGACGTGTGGACTGAGCTGCAGGATATCCATGATGCACATGGCTTGAGATATCAGTGGGGTGGTTCCCATAGCAACAAGAAGCTTTTGTGCTCCTTGGGAATAGACACTCGAAATATTGTAAGTTTGTTAGTACCTTTAATCAACCTATAGATGTTTTTAAATTGTTACAGTTCTATTCAAGCTGTGATAAGCTAGTTCCTCAGAAAAATAAATATCCGTTTATTTAAATGTACGTGTATTTTGAATATGCCAATTTTTAAATATAAAGTTACTTAGATTTTTTCAGTTGATACTTGTTTTTTAGAGAAAGTTGTTTTAGTGTTTTTCTGTAGCTATACAATGAAGGAATTGGTCTAGGAGAGCAAAAATATAACCCTGTATGGACAGTGTAACAATATCTTCCCTTTATTTATTATTTATTTATTTATTACAATGTATGTAATAAAGCATGAGAAGCATACTTTGGAAAATATTTCGTTATATGGCAGATCATTTTCTAAATATATACTTTTCCCATTCTCTAACTGTGTGTTCTTTCTCTAATACACGTGTGTAGCTATTCACGGGCAATAAGAAGCAGCCTGTGATCGTGCCCATGTATGCAGCAGGATTGGTAAGGACAAAAATGTCTCTGCATGTATTTTTCATTACTGCATTTATTCTGTAAAATCGTCTTATATAAGCATACCATGAAAAGTGTATTTTAAGGAACATTTAGTGTAGGAAATTTTAAGGGTATAAATATAATATCTTTTTTAACTCAGAAATCTCTTCAGTATTTCTTTTTTTTCAATATCTTGATATGAGGACATTTTTCTATATTCATTAATTACAGATACCAGGTACTGTTTTGGGTTAGATTGAAAATTATTTTTGTCTTAGTAATGTTAGTACTCATAACTCTTTGTAAAAAGCACTTTTGGAGATTTCTCTTTTTTTATTTCCTTCTAAATTTGATTTTAAAATGAAGAAGCTAAAGTATATCTCTGAGCTTAAAGATATAATTTATTTTAATCCAGTTGTGATTAATTTTCAATAATGCAATTTTGAGGCTGTGGATGTATATAAAAGCTTGGAAATGCCAAATTATAGCAAATGAACATGAACCAGGACCCATAATTGGTCCTTACTTTTTCCATTAATGTTTTTAAATGTTACTTTTTTTTTTTTCCAGATATGCCAGGTAGTCCAGAATAATTGAGGAATTTTCATTCTGTACCTTTTCAAGACTCAGTCACATTTTAAAGTTTGATATGTTTGTGTTTATTGGTGTGTCTTTGGGTTATCGGTGAATAAAAATGTCCTATATATTAAACTAAAAATTTTTAATTTCACCAATAACTTGAAAATAAGGAAAAAATACTGTGTTTAAGAAAGAAAGAAAAAAACAACTAAGGAATCCTTGGCATGGAATTTAAATCATACAACCCATTATGTGCATGTGAAAATGAATTTGCTGTGGAACCTGTGGTTTTGTTTTTTTTAATATATAGACTTTTCCCATGAATAAGCCCTAATTATTAATATTGAATTGGACATTTTTCTTTGTTTTATTTTGTGGAATTGGGCAAAAAAAAATTTCTGTACTGGAGCTTTTTAAAATTTTATCAGTTTCTACTCCTTTGTGATGGTTATGTTTCACTTTCAAAACACTTTGGTGATTCCTAGCTCTTTTCTGTTGTCAGTAAACATGACCCAGAACATTTCTTATCTTTTTCATCATTTGGATTTCCCTTTTTCTCAAGAAATAGCAGTCTAGAGGGTGGTGGTGGTGGTGGTGGTGTTACATTCTCAGTGGGAACTAAGAATTTATTTAATTTATGGGAGCCTTCATTCTGCATGTTGAGAGAATGATCTGCTTAATGCTTACGTGTAGCCTCAGCACATTTTCCACTTCTTTGATATTTGTGAGCTGTTGGAAGCTAAGGGTTGTGCTTTATTTTTCTACCTAATTATAATCTTTATTAGTAATAATTCTACCACTTTTTACGAGCTGTTAATAGCCAAGTTTATTTTGTTAATGTAAATATATCTCCTTCCCCTTCCCATATTTGTGATGTCTTTCATTTAACTCTTTTTAACATCTGGTTTCAAATTTTAATTATACCTGAATTTTCCCCATGGAGGAATAGTACCTAGTACGATAATTTAAGTCACTGGTTCTCAAAATTTAATGTGTATCAGAATCACTTGAAAGACTTGTTAAAACACAGATAGTTGGCCCCATGCCCAGAGATTTTTGTTCAGCAGTTCTGGGGTGGGGTTTGAGAATGTGTACATCTGACAAGTTCCCAAGTGACACTGAAGCTGCTGATTGGGGACCACTTTTTGAGAACCACTGGTTTAATTGATGGTTCACGTTAGAAAATGAGGCCAAGACCAGTAATTGTTTACCAGATGTATTGTCTGCTTGCATAAGGACACAGTAGAAAGCCTGTATAATGTATATGGTTTTGAGTTAGACCATGAATTTATTTTCATTTTTCTAGTTCTTAGTTTAAAGCCTTTCATGTGAACCATTGTTAAGAATTGAACCTGTACATTGCTTTAATCAGCTTATTCTCTATTTTGTGGGGAAGAAAAATTCTCCTGAAAACTTGTTTTTAGGAATTTACAGATTCTCACATTACTAGCACAGCACCTTTGATTTTTCTCCCAGTTAAGGGAGAGTTTTGTCTGGAGTATGGCCTTTAATTGATAAATATTTGAGGACTTATCAAATTATTATTTTAAAATGCATAGAAACTCAGCTTCTTTCCTGGTCACAAGCCTGGATTATTATACATTTTGTGTTTGGTAGGGTGTTGATGCAAAATGCTGATTCTTTTTTCTTCTTTGTTTATATACCCATTCTGAATGTCTTCCTTTCTTATTCAAAAACTGTGTTAGATTTGTAACACACCCAGTAAAATGTGTAGATGTTTTCCCCTCCGAGATGACAGCATTTCTGCTTGGCCAGGCCAAGGAGCTAAGTGCCAAGGCTCCAGTGTGTGGAGATCAGGATCAGACACTAAATTTACACTGAAGGATGTAGACACACATTATATGGCATGTTTTAGAATCAGCTCTCACTTCTCCAAGCACCACATTACATGAAATGTGTATAAATGCAGCCCATTCCTGGAATTTCAGTGTCTAAAAACATCATAAAAATGTTGGATTCTTAGTCTCTGGATGTAATATTGTGCTTCCCCCCATCCCAAATTGTACTTACGCTTTCATATAACATTAATAACTAGGCACTTTAAAACAAATCTGATTTAAAATATAAGGCCTTGCTTTAAAAAGTTTTGTTTCCAAAGGAATTATTGCAAAACATTTCTCATTATAGTGCTACAAGATTTTCTGTAAGCAAAACTTAAAATAGTTACTGTTTGTCTTTAGTACTTTCCAAATGACCTGGGTTGTGTTTTTTGTTTGTTTGTTTTCCTGCTTTCTGCTAGATTAACTTCCTTGTAATACCTGTAGGTTGATTTTTTTCCTTCCTGTTAATGGCTAATATACCTTTTTTCAGGGTATGTTAGAGCCCACCAAGGAACCATTGAAACCACTATCTGCTGCAGAAAAAATTGCTTCCATAGGTCAAACAACCACTATGACACCAGAGATGAACACATGTACATCTGATCAGTTCCAGGTAAAAATATCCATATGTGTATTGATATGTTTATGAATATACATACATATACATGCACATACACTGGTTTTTCCCTTAATATATGCATTTTGGTCTTTTAAATATTTTTAAAGCTTGATTTGAGTATATGATTTTGATTATTTATAAAAATCCCTTGGAATACAATGAACAAATTATCTTTAATTTCCAAAAACAAAAAGGCACAGTTAAAGAACTGAGTGATTATGGATAAGTACGTTAAACCTCTCCAGGCCTTAGACTTTACCTATAGAATGAAGAGTTTGAACCAGGTTATTTCTAAAGTCCTTTGCATCTTGAGCATTGTGTGATTATAATTATTAGCACACAAATCTGATAAGTGCTGAATTTTCAGAAAACTGGGAGATATTGCATTTCAACCAACTCTTCAAGTCTGCTGTTGTATGTTTTTCCTGATAGCTTGAGAAATTTTTCAAAGTAATGAAATTGTGAAGAAAAAAACATTATGTATGTTGATTGCCTGAAAAATCAGTTTAAGATTTTGAGTAAAACTGTTCTTTCAATTGAAAAAGATGTGGCCTTAACAAAACATTCTATGGATTGGGGGAAAAAGAAAGTTGTCTTATTCTTATCATTTACCTCCTTGGCACATTTAAGCACAAGTTTTATTTCAGTCTAATATATTTAATATTAAATTCTTCCCTCTCACTTTTTATCTGGGAAAAATTGGATCATTTTCATTTGTTTACTCTTCCCATCCCAAATTAGAAACTGACTCAGAGCAGTTAAACATTGCTTTTCAGAAGTAGTATTTTTAAGTGAACATTATCATTTCTAAAACATGTTCTTGCCATGTTTGTCATTTCTTAAATATCATTTTCAGTTGTATCTAACCCCCTTCCCCCCCTCCCCCC